>VTPC01090163.1:238783-251379 GCA_011009095.1 Ignelater luminosus
ATCACAGTTTGTACTTAAAACTTTGTAAAAGTGGTGTATATCAATAGTCAAATATTTATTGACTATTGATATACACCACTTTTACAAAGTTTTAAGTACAAACTGTGATAGCTTAGTTAAGTACCTGTCTTTCTTGCCATCATTTTATTTACTGAATGTTATACCTCTCGTATCTATATAATCAGTTGTTTTTTATAGATTTAACTCAATCTCTGTCTTATATTTCCCAAAGAAAATTTTCTCCAAAATACTTCCAAACAAAAAATCACTTAAAAATCTCAAGAAACGAAAAAGTAATTAATTGAGAGTTGATGCTTTTTTTATTGTATGAAATTTTCTAAGGGAAATAGTCAGCAAGTTCAAATACTATTCTTTTGTTTTATATTTCATTTTTATTGTTTTACCCTCAATGGAGAAACATGTATCAGTGTGAAACCCTTTATTTGGGACTTCCCTGTTGGGTTCACAAATATTTAAATAAATAAATAAATAAATAAATAAAATAAATAAATCTCAAACAAAAATGTAAAATTAATAAATAAAATTTTTAAACAAGATTTGGTTCCATTGCTGAGATAAATAATATTTTGCGTGATGTAAGATATTCAAAGACATCTTCGAACATCTATCTCCTTAAACTGTATTTTGGATATTCACTCAAGAACAGCTGTTTGTTTTGGGACATATTCGTTTTAAAAAATGTCTTTTCCATATTAAATGGGACAAAAAACAAATACTGAGCATAAAACCTTATAAAGTAATTTTGCAATAGAGCAATAATAATAATAATAGCAATATAATAAATAATTTTGGATTAAATATGAAAAAAAACCAAGAAATTCCAAATACAATTTAAAATTTATAGAAATATTAGTATCAAGTTACTAAATGTTTCCTCATTTGCATTTGTTGATTTATTCCACCATCCTAGACAAAACGTAAACAGGAATTCACTTTTAAGGTCTCAGGTGTCTTAGACATTCAATTTGAGAGGGTTGTTAGCGTTCTGTCTGCATTTCGTATAGTCGTCGTTATTGTTGTGATTTCGTTCCCTATTCGTATTCGGCACGTGCAGGACTTCTATTTTGTTAAATGCTAGCTCGTCTGGAAACACACACACATATTTTAAGGAGCTCGAATGGATTTTATACGTGATGCCTCTAAAAGGATTTTAAAATTTTAAAAAGAAATATTTGCATTTCAAAGGACAAAGGAAGGAACTATTTGGAGAATTACTGTTTTAAATGGATTCCCATTTGCAAATTGCGCACTGTGAGAGTTAAAGAAACATTAAAATTTCATTTGTAAAAAAAAAGAAAGAAAATATGTCTGGGACTGAGAAAATTACTCTCGTCATAGTGTACGAAACAAAAAAAGGTAATAAAGGATAAAGTGCAATTACATTTACAATTGTATCTCTCTGAGTTTTATCCAAACATGAATATTCCATCAGTTTTGCATTTATATCATAATTTACAACTCTTTCTGCATTCCAAACAAGTAGTTTTCTCATTTGAATTAACTTTATGTTTGAATTTGAATGTGTACGTTTTTGTTTTCTTTTGTGCAGAATTTACTGCTTGTTTATTTAAAAAAAGTTAGTTCCGCTAAATAATGTTTCTATTCAAATTATACTTATTAAAGGTATAAGCATCATTTTAGCGGTTGACTTTTATTAAAAGGATTATAGAATTGTTATTATTCAACGTTTCAGTTTAGCGATGGTTAAACTATAATGGAGGAGAAGAATTTATTCATTTTAAGAACTTGTCCTAATGTTTCTCACGTTTCTATTAATTTATTACGTGAAAGTTATTTTTATTATAAGCGATTATTTTATTCATATTTAATAGATACGACTTATTAGAAAGAGAGATTAACGGAGAAAAAGAAACTGTAATTGAATGGTATTCAAACTCTCTACCCCTTATTTAAATCTATAGATTTTGAATAGACTTCAAGAGAAGGTGATCGGTGTCCATTCACACATAAATCCTGCAGAGGAAAGAGCAAGAAACAAGACAATCAGCGCATTGTCTCTTGGTATATGGTAGAAGTGGCAGCAGATACAGACAAAGCTTTCAGCCATGAATAAACAGATCTGTTTCAGAACAAAATCTTAATAGTGTTTTCGAAGGAACGATGCTTCTACAGTTTTGAAGCGTCAAATTTATGACAGAGGTCTTTTTATGTGTACTTTGCAAAGGAGTGGACAAAGAGCTGATTGGTAAAAACAGTTCAGCAACGAAATCATTTTTTTTTGGGAGAAGTCGAGCTCGATCGAATAATCCTTCAAAGTGGATTCCAATCAAAATAGACAGAGTAGGCACAGTTCAATATTATTTATTATAGATTGACACCTAATGGACAGCAGAGAAGGTCAAAAAAGCTTTATCGATCAATCGGAAATCTTTCAAAATCATTTAAGAGGCATGAGTTTAAGACCTTTTGAGGATTAGCAAGAGTAACTTTGCTGAACCTAAAGGAGCTTGAAGATAAGAATAGTCCAATTACGATTTATCGTAGCAAAGTAGACTTCAGTGATCTGCAAGTTGATGAGGCACTGCCACAATCAAAAAATTTTGAGCCTACAGAACAAAAAAGTGGTCTTTAGTGTGTTAGTGGAAAAACAGTCCAGATGACAGAATCTTTTTGGAAAAGGTACTAGTGTGCATGCTAGACGCATCAGTCAGCATCGAGATAGATTATCTTCATAATGGTCAAACTTTAACCTCCTCGATCAATCAGAAGTCTTTCGAGATCATCGAAAGACTGGAGTTTAAGGTTTTTTTTGGAGATTAGGTAGAATGAGCTTGCAGATCATAATGACCAAAAAGAAGATGCGCAGCTACGCATTTACCAGGTCTGTAGCCTTCTCAATCAATCAGGAGTTTTTCGAGGTCATTAAGAAGCTGGAGTTCAAGGCGTTTTGATAATTGTTTAGGTTGACTTTGCTGATTCGGAAGATCAAAAAGAAGCAAAAAGTTGAGACTGATCAAAATAAATATTCATCACAGCACAAAAGAGCAACTTGTCTCGGTACCCTAAAAGGTGATAAAACAAAGCTTTCGACATTGCCTGCATCTAGGAACTTCAAACTTGTTAGTGGTCATTGTGAAGTATTAGGTAGGGAGATCTATAGTCACATGCACAGAAGTTTCAGAGTAAGCAACACTTATCACTTATTAACGTATTAGCACTAATAGATCTAGAGATACTGCCACTGAAAAGGTTAATAAAGAAGATCCAAACAATTTATTCATTGAATCAGCTTCTTTTTCGTACGATGACACATGAAATTCACTATCAAGGAATATATAAATAAGTTTTGTTATCAGATGTTATGTCGACGTATACCATGCGGGGCCTAAGGTCGCTCAAACATAAACGAAAGAGGTGGATCTCGACTGGAATTTACTATAGTAAATAATAATTGCATGCAATAGGTACAAAGTGAATGACATTGGGATAGCTAGTAGCTTTTTTAAAATCTAAAGAAAACTAATAAGAACTGTTGAGATTTCAGACACAGCCATTTTGATTTAACAAGACGACGAAAATATATCTTCAGAGAACAGATTTGGTCTTAAAATTGTCGTAGAGCAGTTATAGAGGAGGCCGTAACAATTTATAATGAAAACTGCCCTCATACAGTAAATGACGTCACCAATACAATATAATGTAAAGCTTCTTGCTAAAAAGAGAAAGGCATTGCGCAAACTATGCAACGGAATTAAAACAGCAAGGACAAAATGAACAAAGAGAAAGAATAAGGATGTTGTCCAAATAAAATCGGTAAGGTATTACCAGGTGATTGCATAAAGATAGAAACTGAGTCCACAGAGGAGCTGCTACGAGTTTACTCTCGATGATAACAATCAGAAAGAACACAGGGGAAAACTAGGACAGCATAATTCTGGTAGAACTTTTAACTAGGGTAGCTAAAAGATTGATTGGGCAGTTGCAAAGAGTATATACGACAATGTCAGATTTACAGTATGTAAAATCTGTTTTGTGTAGATAGAAAGGCAGGTTTACGTCTTAAGATGCAAATAGTAGTAGATTGCCAAAAAAGTACTTTCTCTGCGATTACAATGCCATTTGTTGTTTTCCAAATTCGTTGGCTCTGTAGTACTTTGTTGTGTCACTGTAAATAGAAATTCAAGATAGAAATATTATTTACGTGTCTACAAATATTAATAATTTGGAGTTCTACAAATTTCCTTCTTCGTTTTTTTTTTTTGATTTAAAGACAAATATCTATTTCATCATTGTAGTGATACCTTAAGTAAATTTATTTAAAATTGAACATGAAGTAGTTGTTAAGTTGAATTATTCTTTCATATTTGAGGCAATATCTGACACACCTTCCTTTTGTGTATACATACACTTAGAATTATATTCAGAAAACTTCGTTTTAGCTAATTAAACTTGTAGAGCTTCATCTAATAAATCAATACAGTAATAAAATTTCTAAGAAATTAATAAACCTCCCTTATACAAAAAAATGAGTAAAAGGAAATTCCTCTCAGTCTGACTCTTGTCTTTTGTCATTCGCACATGAACTCGAGTAGACTTCTTAATGATGTTATCTGGTATATTTATTGCGCTCAAAAATAAAATAAAAATTCTATCCACGTACCAGTATGAAAAAAACCGCGGCTGAAATTCTGTCATGTCAGCTCCTTAATAATAAGATAAAAAATTGAAGATTTATTTAAATAAGTCTAAAAATCCGGGTCCTTTCTTTAAACAGAATTTAATCATAAAAAATAGTTTTCGATTGAAAAATACCCATTCATTAATTCAGGTCACGCCAATAATAATTTTGTTTACGTTAAAATATTAAGTTTTATTTGCCTTACTCTTTGTATTATTACGCCTAAAACCGCGTGTACGTATGTATTTGTTAAGATTAAGTAGCGACATGCAACGTGGACAGGTGAACCCGATCGACCGCGATGTAACCGGTTGCGTTCTGCTGGAGAAAAGACCGCCGTTGAGATGTGCATGTCTACTGCAGGATGCATCTAGACAACTAATCTCTTCGGTATCGACTTCGGTCATAAAGTAACGTCAGTTATGCTAAAAGGCTGTAAGAAGGTCGTTCTGTCAAGTAGATGACTAACAAAACGAGATTTGCGTCTTTGAAATATTTTCATTCGATACGTGTGTTCTTCTTTTTCTTGCTGTTTTATGTTTTAAAAATAAAGGGAATGCAGTAGCGAAGATAAGCATAACAAATAATGTTCATCGAATTCATCTTTATTAACTAATTAAGTTAAAAATATTGAATATTGTCAAAATGACCACAAATCTTATGTTATCTTGCCTGTTGTACATTATAATTTATAACGCAAATAAATCTGACGATGAGCAATTTAATGAGTCAAAAATTTATATTAAGATTTACAGAATAAAACCTTGAATTTACTAGGAAAAGAAAATAATCTTGTAATGTGATATCATTGCGAGAACTTATACTACGTATTTGCAATGTTAAAACCAACTGGACTTCTTTCTTCGGTAACGACACACAATTAGCTCAATAGATTATAATTAAAAGACATCCTAGTTCGTTAATAATTAATAATAAATAAAACGCAATTTTTCATTAACTAGAATTAAATTTGTTCGATTCAACAAAAAAAACAAGCCGAAGGAACACGCAACTGTAGTATATTAAAGTTTACTCATCTATCTTCATTTTATGTAGACTGCTATTATTTCTAGTTGATGATTAAAACAGACAAAAATATGTAAAATCTAAAATATATTTACTACAAAATAAAGAAACACAAAAATGATAGATAGAATAAGAGGAAAAGTAAGTAGTGATAGAGAGGAAATTTTAATGGAGCAGATGTACTTAGCAAAAATGGAGAAATAACGAGAAACAGCAATAGAAAAGGAAAAATAGATTTTTGCATTATGATGAACGTGGCAGCCGAAAAATATTGTAACAGTCACTTGATCCGTTCCTGTTACATCATTATTGTTATTTAATTTTGAATAGCGGGGGCGTAATTTCCCGTTAATTTTCGCTCACTTACTATTTCATTTCGAGTTAAAAATTTCCTTTTTGATTAATTTTAATTCTGATAGTGAGACGCTGGGTATAACTTTCTTAAATTTAAATACATTTGTATCTTGAATTATTGGTCCGGAGGGGAATGCTTTCCGCGGAGAGAGAAATCGACGGGCTCGCAAGGTAAAAGGCAGAGCTGTGTAGTGTCCTCGCGTTTAAACCCTTACCGCGAGTGTATGTTAAAAAAGGCCTAAATCTTAGGGTAAAGATAACCTTTTTTGTTGTTGTTCTCTTGCTTATGCATTTTTGGGTTTCCTGATGTAGCCCTTTTTTATGGGAGAACCCCTATTGAAGCCTTTGGGGAAGTTCTAATGATTTAAATTCCTTGGAAAAGTCACGGGTTCCTGCGGGGCCATTTCTTCATTTCTGTGGAGTAATCTAACTTACTACCTGCTGGCTTCAGAACTGAACTTCCCTTACGCGGGGAAAACCTTTAGATGAAACCGAGATTTTCGATTCTGCATCGACGTCTGATTGGGAATCGTTTCCGCGTTCACAACTAACTTGCCAAAGGGGGGTTGCTAATATATCAGTTCGTTAATAATTTTTGAATTCATATAAAATTTGTATTGAACAAATAAATATTTTTTTGCCGGGTTATCACATAAGGAAATTTTTATGAAGTTAACAATAAAACCGCTGTTCCTTTAAATTTTAAAACTTTATCTTGCTGTTTAAATAAGTAATTTTTACTGTTTAACGAAAAGTTCATATTAAAAAAAAATTACTTAAATTGGTTTGGTTTTACTGAAGCGATGTTGAATGTTTTTTCTTGTTGTTTTGAATTAAGATTTCAGGCATGGGTGTCTAGTAGTCTTACTCGAATCCAGGATTAAATTCTATGGTGAGTGTTTAATGATATTCTTAAATTTCAATGTCGTTTCTTAAGTATTTATAGGTTTTTTTTGGTGGTCATTTAATTGGGGGTTTTCAATAATTCTTTTTGCTACTAGTTTTAAGGGGCGGTTTGAATTTAAGCTACTGTGTGGTATCTTCTAACTCATTAAAACTGTAAATAAGAAATTACGTTTTATAGTTAACTTAAAAATTTCGTATTTGATGTATTTTTCTAATAACTTTGCATTGCGTAGTTATGTAAGTATTCGCAAAGTCACGTTACAATATGTGAAATAAAGAAGGTATCAAAGAAGAATAAATTCTGGCAAGGGTAAAAATAATGAAACTTTTATGGGAGAAATGTCTAGCAAATAATAACCCACTAATAGTTACAGAGTGTAAAGAACAAGAAAAAGAAACCAGAAATAATTCTACAGGATGTTAAGATATATGAGAAAAAGTCAATCAAGGGAATACGCCAGGTCATAAAATGGTAACTGGGCTTAAAATGTCAAGAAGCAAATAACGGTTTGGTAAGTATGCCTTAAGAAGTGAAACAGAGCTACACAGTAACACGCCGGTCTGGTGATGGCGTGATGACGATTAAAATTAGCAGAGATGGTAAGGGTGTGCAGCTGATAGAATGGAAATGCTTAAAACCATGGAAGAAAGTGGAGCAAGATTGTCACATAAACAATATATATATATAGCAAGAGACTAGTAGGTGACAGTAATCGTACCTATGTCCTGGAAAACAGATAATAGTTTTAAGTGTGACAACTCACTACTAGATCTTGCTGGCAGTATTTCTAAAAAAATGTTAGAAAAAGACTATAGGAAGAAATAGTGATTGTACAATATACACACGATTCTGTTCAGGTAAGGTGACTTACATACAAAGCCATAGCCTTATAACAATGAATTATACATGCGTGTTGTTGATCTACAAGAAAGCATTCGACGACATATCTTCAGAGATACTACTAACAAGAGAAAGGAAAGGAGTAAATGAGCACCTTATATATTACAGAAGCATTGGAGCAATGTATAGACATCGCAAAAATTATATCAGAAAAAGTAACAACAGATTGGAAGAATTTGTAACAAATAAGACAAAAGGGGAGGTTTGAGCCCTCTCCTATTTATAGCACTGACCAATTTCTTGGCGCAGTAACGATAGCAGGGGTAATAGGTTTGGACAGTCTTAGCTTATCCAAACCTACTGAAATCAAAGGAAGGTCAATAATTTATAAATATCATTACAGAATTGTTGTATACTAATGATTTAATGCTGATTATAAAAAGTGAAGCTCACCTCCAAAAAATTGTAACAACTTGAAGTAATGTACTAAACGTAGATGGTATAGAAATTAATGTGACAAGGACAGTACTAAAAAAGAGTATTAAACATTAAATTGGGTGCTGCAATAGTACAGTTGGTGGAGAGATTCAAATAAAGGCAAATATGAACCATAAAGGTGACTCGGAAAGTAGATACACAGTAGAATTAGTTACGCAGAATCTGTTAGGCAACAGATAGATCCTTTTTCGTGGAAAAGAAAGATAGCAAAAAAGTTTTTTCAAGGTATTATCGTTCCGATACTGACTATATTACAGAGCCATGCTCATGAGTCACGAGTGCTATCAGATATATAGGATGGTCTAAGATTCGAGTGTGCGTTGAAAATAAGTTCCCCGTAAATATAACAAAATGCGTAAAACTTTTATTAACTTAACAAAAGAAAACTAAAAGAGCCAAATGTTTTTCTTTTCCGTAAAATAAATTTTGTTGAATTAACAAAAAGCTTTCTATTCATGTTACTAAAACGTTTGTTAATCTGACAAAATAATTCTGTTTACGATAGCATTGCAGTTTGTTGTGTCCTAAAGTCGAAAAAGCTGAAATCTTCGAGACAAACTCAATGGTAAGAACAAAAACTTTATAACTTTTATTTTTTTAATTACAGCCTAACATTCAATTCTTCTTCATTTAAATAATCGTATAGAGCATAATGTGCAATCAGTTGTTTTTGTAACTGCGCTAGCAACAAATATATACCCATTTAAGACCATCGAATTTAAGACATCCTGTGCACAGAGGCGATTTACTTTTAGCCCGATGTTCTCCCAAAGCAAGCAAGAAAGTTTCCATTTTCAAGATAAAGATCTGTTAGGAAGAAATGATTTGAAAGACTAAAATATTTTAATAAAAATTTTGCAGAGACATTAAGGTAATAGCAGTTTAGGCTTGGGCGATACAAGGCCTCATTAATGGAAGATTGATTTAAAAAAAAATCGATTTCCAACGATTCAATTAAATAAATCGATTCATAATGCTACTAAAATAAATCCGAATTAAGCCAAATTCGTCTTAAATCAACTCGAATCAATTCCAATCGATTCAGATCTATTCAGAATCGATTTAAAACGATTCAAATTGCATCTTTAAAATTGCCTAATTCAGTTTTATTTACCACACTTGTAAATACTAATCTATACTAATACTAATTGTATATAACAGGTTTGTCACTGAAATTGCTTGAAATTGAAGCAAGGAAGCATAGTGTGTTTTTATCTAATAATATAAAGCGTATTACGGCAAATGCCACCGTTACACTACCCGGGCCAATAAGGAATCATATTCGATAAAGAATAATTAACACAATTAAACACTCTCTGTCCACTGGTTTTTGGAGCACCCTGTATAATATTAATATTAAGAATCTATTAATACCTCAAACCAATCTAGCAAACTGTAAAATAATCTTCAAAGATTAAAATACAATTCAAATGACGCGCCGACGCATGGGTCGTAACTGGTGTAACCTAGATGATGCCTAATAGATGTCGTTGTTGCAGCTAACGTCAAGTGAATAAAGGTTTTGAGTACGTTGTGGAAAGTAGCTTATTTTGGACAGCTTTTAATGCTCTTACTGTATAAGTTGAGACTAAATTAATTGTTTTAGAATTTTTAACACAAAATATCATGATTTTCATTACAAATATTGCACAGTTTCGTGTCATGTTTTATTATAATGCACATAACTTCTCTACTTATGAACAGATTCTAATAAATTTGGTGTCGTATTAAAGCTATGCCTTTGCACTATATTATCAATTCTGGAAATATTGTAACGAAGTTACTTCAATTAATATCAGATTTAAATACCGTAAGTGTTAATTTAAAATATTCTGGTTAAGATTGTTGCTGTTTGCTATCATTATGTATACGTGCCGGCTGGCTTGGTAGATATGCTTAATTGCCTATGCAAGTATTAGTTAATATTAAGAGGAAATCTTTACTATGTGAATTTTATTTAATTTATAATTCTAATAATAGTTAATTTTCCTAATTATTCGATATGTACTAGCAATAAATTAATATGTGTGAAGCTAGAAATATTGTAAGCTTTGATTTAGGAAAGATTGCACCCCGATTAAAACTAATTTATAAATTACATTCGATAACACCTCACGAATTATACCGTTAAGGGCTTTATAATTAGTTACATTATTGATATTATTAATTGAATGCAAGGGCAAGCCGTAATTTACGTCCATTTTCCTGTTATCACCAAAGCCTTAGGTATAAGTTATTAGTTGAGCTAGGATGTTTTAGGTGTTTGCCTCCCACCAGTCTCGCACACGCAGCTATTGCAATGCATGCATTACTTGTGATTCGGCCCGCGCGCGGTATGACCCACTTACTCCGTACACATCATTGTTGGTGAGAGCTGATTCTTGAATTCCGACCTACAACGTCCTAGCTCAAGTTCTGTTTGGGTAGTTCTCCCAGCTTTTCCAAGCGTTCCAGTCTGGTAATTTTCGACATCCGCCGTATATTACAGTGAGTATTCAAGGGTTAATACATTAAGTTCCACCGCATTGGTGCCCTACCTATACTGTCCGCTTTACCTGTCTGTCTTTATCACAACCCTGATTCCATCTTCCCACGAGAGCTAGGGGTACGACCAAAGGCGAGCCTGCGTGTAGGAGCCGTTTTTGGTTCACACCTAAGGCGAGGCTGCGAGTAGAAACCGTTTTTACTGACAACTCCGATTCCAATTTCCCACTGGAGCTAGGGGTATGACCAACGGCGAGGCTGCGTGTAGAAGCCGTCTTTGGCCCAAACCCGAGCATGTTGTCTAGTGACGGCGAGGCCGTACTCCCTTTGGGCATCAAACCCGAACCAAATCCGTATGCCCAACCCTTTAGGCCTGTGCCCAATTTTTCCGCTGCTGCACGGCTTGGTTAAAGTAAGTGTAGATTTAGACCCGCCTGTGTATGCATTTTGGTGTGCTAATAGATATTGTTTGGGGTTCACTTTGCTGTTTTATTTATTGTGAGACCTATAGCAGTGTTATTTCAGCCGGTCGACCCTAACTTCGTATCTCTACCATAGCTACCCGCGAGCTCTTGTCCGACCGCTTCAAGGAGGAGGTGGGGGAGTAAACCCCTTTAACAAATCTGGCGCCCAAGCCAGTCGCGTAAATAGGGTCCCACAGTTTGACGCCTATTTACTACCTCCCACCGCCGACCGAAGAAAAAGCGTCACAACATACAAAACAAAATATATAACCTGCTTTAAATTACCCCTAAAATCGGCTTTCTATTATTTTTCTTCTAGAAATGAGTTAATTATAACTTGCAAACCCCATTCTTTACCTTGTTGAAATTTTTAACATAAGTACAGTATATACGGTGTGGATGGATTTGTATTTCCACTGCACAAATATATAAGAGCAAGCGAAAGGAAATAATATTTTACATGAGTAGAAATGAGATGGCACGTACCAGCAAAGTTCTACTGGCCAAATCGTATATTTATGCGTAAACAACCTGTCATGAGTAACCTCTCTTTATCCTAATGACATTACTACAGTAGCTCAGTTATTTACTGAACTTTTATATGTACATTAAAAAAATCCAGTCTGTACAGTATATACAAAACTTCAAGAGGGTATTTTTTGCTGTTTTTAAATGCAAAACAAGACTGTTTTAGACTATGACGTCATCGACGTTTTTGATATAAACGGCATTCTATCTTCTTTCCAGCACACCTTGTAAAAGAGTTAATACTACTTATGGCTATAAAAGTTTGAATTGAAAGGCACGTACAGTAAGCTTTCCAGAGGCGCTCAAAGAGAGCTCGTACCAACACTTCAATCAACACACTCTTCTGGTTGCTCAAAGCAAACCCTGACATATGAATGCGTAAAAAAATGTGGAAAACTTTATATGTTGTTACCCATCGCTATTGCTTTCAAAAATAGAATTAACTGATAGCATTACTTTCTACTTTTTGACTACACCTTCCCTTCCATCTCCGCCACTGCTATTGTAATTGGCACTAGATACTTGGAATGTATAATGGATGGACAGAGAAATAAAGAAATATCAAGTCCAATGAAATCTTTCGCAGTTTCATTATGTCACAATTCAGTCAGCGTATTGCAAAATGTATCTTGAGACAAGTTTCCTTTGCACGCATTTGGAACGCCTATTATAGGAGCTATCGATTTGAATCATTACAGATTTAAGTAGTTATTGACTCTCCTACAAGATGTGCTCACTCTGGTGACGTCATAGTCCGAAACATTCTTAATTAAAATCAGGAAATTTTTAAAATGGCCTCTTAAAGTCATTTTCGCGTTAAAAATTCTAAAAAAAA
>VTPC01090163.1:261379-314822 GCA_011009095.1 Ignelater luminosus
CAATGTAAGATATTTCCTTCATCTAGGGAAAATTTGTATTTTTAGATTTTCTTTCCTATACTTATAGCTTTATTATTCAGCTGTTACCATGAAAACCAGACAGTCTAGCTTCTAAGCATAGTTTTTTCCAAAGCATTCACGTATCAAAACATCTAAGTTTAAAAATATTCAATTTGCAAGAAAAGTGGTTTTTAAAAATCTATCCTAGATAATATTTTCAGCCATTTTTATATAAATATTAAAGCTTGAATAAAGTGAGTTCAGAAGACACTTTATGTCAACATAATTTAAAATAAAACTGCAACTAGAATAATTTAATAGGCACAAGATGAAAGGAGAATTGAACCTTCATATTTACGCGCATCTTCCTCAAAGGAAATTATATTTCAGCGCAAGGACTTAAAATTACTTTATGGGTATTCCCGCTGGTTTGATCTTATATTAAATATATCTTCTTGAATGCTTTATACAGTAATAATATAAATAGTGAAGCGAATTAACTATACCTATAAAATTTTAAAGCGTTTTAGTATTGGATGTATCGACTACCAGTGGTATTGGTTTCCGGTTCTTTCAAGCGGAATTCCACTAGCAGAGTTAATTACCTTTTGATTTCTTGACTGGAATTCTAAATCTAAACTGATTTGAAAATTGATTTTATTTACATTAATTGCGGTTATTTTATCGAGTATTGTTGTAAATACAGTTATTAGCCTTATTATTCCAGTAAAAGTTGTAACTTAAGACAATACCACGTTGCAAAACAAATTTCTAATATGTACAAGCTTTAGTTATAGGTCATTATATTTCATCTTCCTGTGTGGGTGAAAATCATTATAAGAACTCAGGTGCGGTCATTTACTTATATCTTAGCCTTAGGGATACTTTCGGTTCACGACTATAGTGCTAAAGAACCATTTATAGTTAGTTGTATGTAGTGGAACTTGAAACCATTCCAGATACCTCAACAATAAATTTGATTTAACTTTCTTTCTGAATTTTTTTCTTTAAAATATTTAACAACCAAACAAATTAGTAATATTTACCTATTATTCCTGGTAATTTTTCTAAAGGTGAAATAATTCATCACAACGTACCTGGAAAAAAATAAAATGTTTTTAGTAAAGATTGTTATAAAGAAATGACTTTTATAACTTGCAATACAAGAGTTTAATAGTGTTAGCTAACAGAACGAGTTTGTCTATACGAATCAATCACCTGTGCGTTACGGCTTCAATTCTGAGAGAATTTTATAGAGTGGTATTTATCAGTCCAGATACTACTATAATTTTATTTTTAAGAACAATCCACAAAGACTTTAGATTAATCATTATTATATCGTAAAATTCGATTATTCGTGGAATGCATGGACAAGTTTATATTGAATGAAAGCAATAAAA
Source organism: Ignelater luminosus (assembly GCA_011009095.1). Classification (NCBI taxonomy): domain Eukaryota; kingdom Metazoa; phylum Arthropoda; class Insecta; order Coleoptera; family Elateridae; genus Ignelater; species Ignelater luminosus. The sequence continues at coordinate 262,780 of VTPC01090163.1, forward strand.
ATCAGTCAAGTATCGAGTATAACTATTTATTTAGATTTAGATGTTGATAATCTACATGCTTATAATTTAATAAAATTAATTCATTATTTATCAACAAATGGTGCTAGTGCCCTTAACTTTCTCTTCCTACATCCCATGTATTTAATAGCATTTTTATTTCTAACCCAAATATGTTCTATGCCAAAAATAACGAGACTTGTTATAATTCCAAAACCAAGCAATAACAAGGCCCAATACGATTCATCCAAACCGACTGTAATCTCAAAATAATTCGTTGCATCCAAACACACTGGTTTGGGAGCATCCCAATATTTCCTCAAACGATCTATAATTCCCACTTCTCTCTGATGAATTAAACTGTAATAGATCTTCATATAAAACATCGATATTTGCTAAGTCAAAGATTTTACCAATAATTAAACATGTCTCTAAATGGTGAACGTTTCTGGACACCCAAGTACATAGGTTGTGTTGGATACATTTCTACTTCTGCCAATTCACAAATCGATTTTTCCTCAAACGTTCTTCCAATAATAGGATAAGCAGAACTAGTTTGTGTATGAAACGCATATCCTCCAGCTTCAACTTTTCTTAAACCCTCATCTGGTGTAAGAAAATCACTTTTATTGTATGAATGTTTGATTTTGGTATTGTACAGTTTGATAGCCACGGGATCTTTGGTTTTCTAAAAACAAAAAAGGAATTATGTCTTTGGAAGCATCTTAAAGCTATATAATACTGACGGCTATGTAATCTTTATGAATCAGCAAATCTTCACAACCAGCTTCTAAAGGGCTCTTTAGTAGATCTAACAAAGTTACAATCGTTCTAGGTGGTTCCATAAGTAAGAAAGAGACGACACTTGCAGTATAGAATTGGTATATTAGGAAGGAAAATAACAAAACGATGAAGATTACAATTCTTCCGCTTGGAAGAACAGGAACGTAAGAAAATCCTGAAACACAAGAAAAAACCCTATTATTTGCAATGTTATGTAAAACGAGTCTTCCACATAACCTTACGATATTTTTTTCAAGGTTTTTGGAATCGTCAAAACTGAAGTGGGAGAGAATTTATCAAAGTCTTGTAAAGACATTAATTACACCTGATTAACAGAGTTTTTGGTTCTTGAACAAAACTAGGCAATCCTTATCTAACTTTTCATTCTGAATTCAAATCTGCTTTCAGATGTTTTCTATCACGTGTAGTCTTTGAAATATATGCAATTGAAGTTCCAGTGGACAGTGTAATTATAATTACATTAGGTAATTACGTATTAGCGATAAGAAGTTTTGGAAATGAGGTAATTGCATTCCCCTTATATTAGACAGCTATGAACATATCATGAACAGGTATGTCACTCTGATAAATATTTGTAAATATCATTTCAACTTTCCATAAGTGAGATCACTTATGTATGAACCTGTTCAGTGTTAGTACTGTCTTGTGGAGCCAGTGAAGTTTTATAAATTTGCATTATCACTGCTTACCAAAGAAAATTTTTTGTGTTTTGAGTGATGACTATAGAAACATTAATCATGTCCCGTAAATGTGCGAACGATCCGGACAGTTTTTGTTACGTTTGTGGAGAGTTTACCGCTAAACACCAAAAACAATGTTTTACTGCGCTAATAAAGAGAGCTTCTCGTCTGTACTTTGGCTGTCAAGTTGGAGATCAAGATAAGCAATGGGCACCACATATTTATTGTGTTTCCTGTGCAAATCGCCTTCGACAGTGGATAAAAGGTTCCCGTGTATGTATGCCCTTTGCAGTACCTATGATATGGAGGGAACAAAAGGATCATCTAACTGATTGTTACTTTTGCATAACAAAGATAGCAGGCTTCTTTGCAAAAAATAAAAAATCTATTGTGTATCCTAATTTAACATCGGCAATAAGACTCGTTGACCATTGTACTGATCTTATAGTTCCTGTATCACCAAAAACATTTGAAGGATCAGATGAAGAAAATGTCGACATTGTTTCTAGCAATGATCCAGAATTTATTCCTTCAGATCCCACCGAGCCACATTTCATCACACAGGCACAACTAAACGATTTAGTTCGTGATTTAAATTTAAGCCAAAGCAAAGCCGAGTTGCTTGGCTCCCGATTGAAAACTTGGAATTTATTGGAACACAGTACCAAAATTAGTCATTTCCGTAATCGCGAAAGAAGTTTTCTGAGTTTTATTCTATGGAAGACAATTTTACCTACTGCAGTCATGTTGACGGTTTGATGGAAACCCTTGGGCGTAAACACAAACCAGGAGAATGGCGGCTGTTGATTGATGCACCTAAATTTACTTTGAAAGAAGTTCAATTGCCCAATGGCAATGCATTATCTTCAGTTCCGATTGCATATTCAGTTCATCTAAAGTAAAGAAACTATGAAATGCCTTTTAGCGAGCGTAGACTATAAACGATACAAGTGGAAAATCTGTGAAGATTTGAAAGTTATAGCTTTGTTATTAGGAATTCAACTGGGATTTATAAAATACAGTTGCTTTTTGTGCGAGTGGGACAGTCGTGCTAAATCGTAGCATTATATTGTGAAAAGTTGGCCGGGTAGGCAGATTGTTGTGGGAGACAAAAATATTTTACATGAAGGCATTGTGGATAGAAACAATATCTATTTGTCCCCTTTGCATATAAAGTTAGGGCTGATAAAGAACTTTGTAAAGAATATGGATCGAGGTGGAAGAGGTTTTCAGTATATAAATTACCAAAAATCAGCAAAGCTAAGATAAAAGAGGGCATATTTGTGGGTCCCAAAACTCGGCAATTAATGAAAGACTGCGGTTTCGATGTGGTTCTACAAGGAAAAGAAAAGGTGGCGTGGAATTGTTTTAAATCTGTCGTAAAGGGCTTTCTGGGCAACAACAAAGCAAAAAGTTTCAAAAACTTTGTCGACGAAATGTTGACAGCTTAACATAAAATGGGATGTAAGGTGCATCATTTACATTCCCATTTGGATTTTTTCCCCAGACCATTTGGGAGCTGTAAGTAATGAGCATTTGGAGCGTTTCCATCGAGACCTTCAACGTTGAAAAACCGGTACCAGAAAAAATGGAATTCGAACATGTTGGGTGATTACTGTTAGATGCTGATTAGAGAAGACCCTAATACATCGTCACACAAAAGAAAACTGTCAAATAGATATCTTAATGGGTTTTTTATAAATTTTGTAATATAAAATGCATCTAATTACTTTAGCGTTTTATTTAGAAACAAAATCATGTTTTTTTAGGAAACTATACGTGCTAGGGAAAAACCAAAAGCAGATTTGGATTCAGCATAAAAAATGAATCAAGATCACATATTTGTAACTAGAAACCAGAAAACAAGTTTCAATTTGTTAAACAGTGTTATTTACTAACAAAAAACAAAGAACAAGCCGAGGGAGATCACTAAAGTTACTGTGCAAAACATAAATGAAAACGAATTCATGTTAACTATCATACCTTGTTGACAGATCTCGCCAATACCATACAGCAATAGAAAACTCCAGGAGTTTTCTCCGCCACTAGTAGTAGTGTCCAAAACCTTATTTTCCTTAGTAACTGTTAAGCGTAGTATTATAGTCATCAGGAGAGTTGTAGCAAGCGTTGAAATCCACACAGAAGTTACTAATGGTCTTAAATATAACTCGTAAGAAGTTGCAGTTGATTTTGGATGGCGAAATATAAATACCGATCTGTAAATATTATTAATCTTGCAAAAAATTTAACATGATTACAAGAAAAGAAACCTACTTGTATATCCAGTTTCCATAACCAAAATCGATCACTTTTAGTCGATATAATTGAAACAATAATGGTGCTAGTCCAAAATCTACCTTTTTATATTTTAGCTCTTTTACCAAACCGTCTACTTCTCCATCTGATTGTTCGTATCCCCAAGAATGCACTATAGTTACATTCATCCTAAAAAATATTGATTTGATTTCAATACTGGAAATTGTAAATTTACTTACTTGAAATTAAAAAAATCTTGACAATTTCTTATAGTTATGCTTTGAAATCTAGGAGACGAATTGTTAAAATGCTCTTTTTCGCTTGCCAGATATTCATCTAATGATATTGTAATATTTTCTGGTATCTACCAAACAACTTTTATAAATATAAACAAAACATTTTAAAACCTTACTTACTACTACTGCACTTCTAAAGAGAGTTCCAGTCATATTTCGTCGTCTATAATATTTTGTATCTTTTAATACCACATGATAGCCTTCCTGTTCATTATAATAACCAATATCTAAGATTTTTAAATTGCCACCATGATTATAACTTGGATTGTAAACATCATAAATGGTCCAATTCTTAACGTTAGCATTTTCATTGTTTGGTACAGCTACATTCAAATCCGTATTTATAGCTAACGAAACGTTTCTGAATTTTTCTATGACATCAACTGTTGATCCAAATGCTAACCAATGGTATGTAGCATAAAAGAATTGTTGATTAGCACACTACAAGATACAAAAACATAAAGTCACTTTATAGACACATTAAAAACAGAAAACTAAAATCAGTTAGACTGGTTCTGGATAACTACTGCAACAGGAAAAATAGGAAGCCTAATACCTTCTGCAAAAACTCTTCAATGTTATTGCAATCAGCATCTAGTATGACAGCAAAGTAATTGTGCTCTTTGCTAAGAATACTGTTAGGAGATAATATTGTAGAATTCGCTAAATTAAAGAATGAAGTCCTCAAATTGTGTCTTGAAAGATATTTAGCCAATACAAATTGATCTGCTCAAAATGAGATACACAAACAAATTTTATTGTAAAAGAAATAATCTAGTTGGCACTACTTACCTCGTTTTGATGAACAACTCAAGACAGTACCTAAAGTACAATATTTCGCCGCGAAAAAATCAACGATTAAACGCTCATCTAATATTGCAGATAAGTACTTCACTTTTAATGTTAGAACTGTACACAGAACTAAACAAAAATGAATTATGCCCATATTTATTGTACCTTCCTCAAACAGTCAGCTATTAGATTGTGTCAGTGGTTATATAGCAGAACAGAATCATTATAACATTTTTTTAAATATGAACTGAAATACGAGAATAAAATATCAAAATTGGTACAATTTACATAAATAACAAAAAAAAAACAGTGACAAGAAGATTACTAGGCTTTAATCATGTTGTCATAACTGAAAGAAAGTACGTAAGTGGGTATAGCTTACATTATCTGCTATCATCTTTAAACGTTTTTATTTGCATTGTTTTGATAACCTTTACAAAAATTATAAATTTCAGCTGAAATAGACTACTTGTTCAGTAAAGTGTGCAGTAGGCATTAGATATTGACTTGTAACAGTTGTAGTTAATTTGTACGAAGACCTCAATATGTCACAAATTAGTTGTTTCAATACAATACCATCGCTAGGACTTGCTTGTTTAACATTTTAAGTGGAATAAGTGATTGGCAACTTGTTTAAGAACTTAATATGAAAAGCACTTTATCGATGGTTATAAGATGATGTTTGACTTGTAACATGCTATCATTATTAAGATTGATTGAAGTGCATTCTAATTCCATAATTGCAAAACTGATATGTTTGTATTGTTAGTTTCCTATTTTGATTGTTTGTACTCATCTACTGAAATAGGTCAGTATTCATTAGAAGGAATGTTACTCGATTATAACATACTCAATTTTAAAATTAATATATATGAATCGATTAGTTTTACACATATAACTTGTAACTATATTTTTTTTAGCAGCTTGTCAAATGTATTTAATTGTAGGAAAAGGAATAAACACAAAAGCCTACAATGTAAGTTAAAATTGTTTTGGGTTTGATTAATTCAATTAATAATGAAGTTGGTTTGTTTTAGATTTGTTACAACAGCAAGAATGCATTTATTATCAGTTACTCAAGTTTACAGTCACTTTATAATCACAATCATAATCGTACTGATTAAACACGTGGATTCAGATGCGCAATGCCTAAACAAATAGTAAAGGATTTGGTAAATATTTCAAAAACAAATTATCTGAATACTGCAAAACCATCGTCTTCACCTAATCGAATCTGGTAAGTAAATCGTTAGAAAATTTTGCAAAATAAATATAATTTCTTCATTCTATAGTAAAGAATAAGAAAAATACGCAAAATTTGAGTTATACAGAGTGTTCCAAATTCTTGACTTACCATTAGGATCTCGAAATCCACAGCTTGCTAAATATTTGCAAAAAACAAAGATATCCAATTTTCTTAAAAGTGGAATATTTAGAAAACCAGCAAAGATAGAAAAGAACGGTAAACAGCGAATTTTCTAGAATTTACTTGGAAATACAAAAAAGATATTTTGGCAATTCTTTTCTGTTTTACTACATCACTGGAGCATAAACGTAAACTTTCTTAAACGAAACGCCTACTTGATTTTCATATTACTGAATAGTTCGTTTTTAGTGCTTTTCGGTGATATAAGGTTTGACAACATAATTATTCTTCTGTTTTACGAAGTTATGGAGTGAAAACTACTTTCCATGAAAAAACATTATGACAAATGTAGATTGTTGAATAGATTGAATTTGTTATAGAACAATTAACAAAACAAAAGAACGATGCTTTCATAGCATTTTACCAAAGAGCAATAACGACTAACTACTTATTTAAAGGGCTTTTTAGTAAGAGAGCATTTTTAAAAAAAATTGTCATTGAAAGTATTTTATTCAAATAATACAGCAAATGCACGAAAATTCAATGTCATAGCTTGCTAGATGCAACACAAAAAATAAAAGATAAAATAAAACAGGTAGAAGTCGGTTTTTGTTTTTGTTTCATTTTCATTCATTGTGTCTATGTGAAACAAAAACAATCATAGTTTTACGACAAATGTCATAAAGAAATAAATGAAATTATAAAGTATTCGCCTTTACAACTATACACTTTGCATTCGATGAAACCAATCTTCGAAACATTTTCTCCACTCTAAACGAGGTACCTCCGAAACAAGTGATTTTAACGCTTCAGCGGCCTCTTCAGGCGATAAAAAACGCTCGCCGCGCATTTTGTTTTTGATTTTTGAAAACAAGAAGAAGTCATTGGGCGATAAATCAGGCGAATATGGGCAATAAGTCACTAATGTGATGTTTTCACTGGTCAAAAAGTCTACAGTTCGTTGTGCTGCATGCGCACACGCATTTTTATGATGAAGAATGTTTCGTCGGTTTAAGTTGTTTCTTCTGGTTTCAGCAATAACTTCCGGCAAACAAATCAAAGCCAGCATTAACTGTTCTTGATTCTCTAATGCGACAACTGCAACGTGACTCGTTTTTCTGAAGAAACAAACAATCATTTTTTGAACGCACCACTTTTGTCGGTTTTGGTCACTTTGAAATACACAATAAGCCGTTGATTGCTGCTTAGTTTTGGGCTCATACGAATATATCCACATTTTGGCACTTGTTACACGTAATACACAGAATTTGAACGACCATGGTTGAATTTATTGGGCATTTCCTTGCACCAATTGACATGTTGCTCAGGGATCCAACGACTGCAAAGATTCCTTACATTCAAATGATCGTGCAAAATCGTAGGTATTTGTTTCGTTGCAACGCCTAAGAATGCCAGGATGCTTCTACCTTACTGTAGGTCACACACCGATCTACTTTGATCATTTCACGCACAGCATTTATGCAAACCATAGTTTTGGATGGTGCTTCATCTCCAAATAACAAACTAGGTGTTTCCACACATTGTTGTGGTGTTAACCCGTATAAAAAATCATAAAAAAGTTTTCACAATCAAAGAAATGGCACTTCAACTATTCTCCTTTTTGAGACTCTTTCAGGGGATTTTTATAATTTGTATTGAGTGTCGGATAGATAACGTAGTGGCACTAACAAATATTTTAATCACTGTCCTGAAAGTGAATTGGAATTTGTATCTTTTTCAAACAAATGGGATTCTTATGGAAAAGAAAATGAAGAAAACAAGGTAAATCTGCTTGCTGCTACAAGTGTGGATCTTACTACGTCACTCTAAAAATTGATAAGCGATTGCAACCTTCCAAAGACTACAGTTCACAAAATCTTAAAAACGCACAAATACCATCCGTTCAAACCTACAATTGTTCAGGGATTACATGCAGGTGATAGCGAAGGAAGACAATTTTTACAAAATCATATATAGGATAAAATAAATGATGTAGTTCCAATTGCGGAATTGGATAGTATAATTTGGCATCTTATAATATTCGGGCAGTTGCTCTGGCAAAAAAACTATAGCGCTCGGTTCACGCCACCTACCTTGTAAACAACTTGTCAATTTGAGGGAAGTTTTCCTTTTTGTGGAATATTACGAGAAATGCACGTGACTACTGTTGTTTGGCGCTGCATATTAGTTAATTTGGTGCCTTGGTGACTCTGATAGTTACGCGTCTGACTATCAACCCAATGATCACGGGCATGATTCCCGGCCAAGGTCCTGAAATTTTCCACGCAGGAAAGATTTAGAAAAAGGTACCATTCTCCGGGAGTGATGTAAAGCAAACGTTAAAAGTACGTACCGGGGTTGAAAAACTTGAAGTTTTCCAACATTCTAGTAGTAGTTAAAGCGACGAGGTGCAAGGGAACCGCAATCTGTAGCCTCACACACAAAACAATAACTAGTTTATGCTTTTTTGTTGTATTAGGCAAACTGTAGTTAGGCAAAGTACGCTATTATACAAAATAGTGCATTAGGCAAAATGGAATTAGATGAATTGGTATTACACAGTAAATTGGCTTGAAACTCATACCATATACCTTAGTAAATAACACTTATGGGGCAAAAAATTTGTGAAATATCTTTCTTAAGTATTCAATAGTGCAGGCTTAAATAGCTCGCATTGCTGCGTTTTCAATACAGAGCTGTATTCTTTCAACAAACGAAATGTAATCATTTAATATTAGTCGTAAATGATAGACCGCTTCTGTACCCCATGCAACGATAACCTTAGCCGTCCTTACAGTAACATTTAAAACTGCTTTAGTAACTCCTGGTTGGTTCTGAAGAGGTCAACAACTACCACAGATGTAGGTGTAGCAACTCAAGAGCCTATACAACGAGTATCTTGCTCCATCCTGGCAGTCAACTACTTGAAACCGGTTTCACAGGTCTTAGGTCGTTGTTTTTTAAAAGGCTAACTGATGCCAGTGTAGTAGCCTAAGAGCATACAATTTTTGAAAATTTCAAACCTTGGAAAACACTTGTCCATCCGTTCTCTAGACGGATCATTTAAGTTGAGCATTTCCTTTATTACCAAATGATATACCGCTCCTTGATCTCCTAGCTTCTGTCAAAAATTTCTCCAAGTTTCCTTCGGCTGCTCTTTGTTCTAATTAAACCTTCAACATGTATTGCTTTTTTATTCTCAACTTGCTTGAGAATTTGATCAACTTTGTGTGTGAACTTACTAGATTAGGATTTTGAAACCATCATATAAGTTTTCTTAGCAACTGATGTGTCTTACATTGTTCTGATTTTAATACTTTTGGTATTCGTACGAGGGTGGTTTGATAATTAAGGTAAACAAAAGGGAATAAAACAAAAGCTCGAGTTAAATTTTATTTAATTTTCAACCTAACTTCATTTTAACTCAGTACACTTCCCCAACGATGTTCTAGTGCATGTATTCCATTTTTGTTAAACTATTTGTCAAGTTCTGCAAAATGACCATCCACAGCATCCATAGCCTCAGCATTACATGAAAATTGTTTCCCTCCACGCCATTTTGTTAGATTAGGGAATAAATGGAAATCCAAGGATGCCATGTCGGGCGAGTAAGGCGGATGCTTTAGTAATTCGAATATTAATTCGTGTATTTTCGCCATTGCAATTGAGGATGTATGGGACGGTACATTGTCCTAATGGAAAAGAGGTTTCTTTTTGGCCAACTGTGGTCGTTTTTTCTTCATGATGTTAGTCAATTCTTGCAACGAGTTCGCATAATCCTCCCTAGTGATTGTTTTTCTTTTTTGCAGATAATCTGTAAAAATGACTTCCTGTGCATCCCAGAAAACAGTGGTCAGAACCTTTCCAGCTGATGGTAAGGCCTTTGCCTTCCTTGGAGAGGGTTCGTTGCTCCCGGTCCACTGCTTTGATTGTTCCTTCGTTTCCGGTGTGTAGTGGTGGATCCATGTCCTATCCACAGTTATGAATCTCTGCAAAAATTCATATGGGTTACGACTGAAACGTTCCAAACACTCGGACGAAATATTTATTCGAACACATTTTGATGCTCAAATGCTCACACGTTCAGTTGAAATGCCCACTATCTCTGATATCTCCCTAATTTTGCATCTGCGGTCACTCAACACGATTTTATGGATTTTTTTATTATTTGTTCAGGTGTTACCTCATTTGGATGACCACTCCGGTGTTCACCTTCACAACTTGTTCGGCCAGGGTTAAATTCAGCAACCATTTTAAATGACGGCGACGATTCGCCAAGAACTGCATCCAACTTCGCTTTAATCTGGGTGGCTGTCTTACCTTTCGAAAAATAGAATTTCGTGACGGCACGAATCTCTTTTCTTTCCATTTTTACGAAATGTACTGACAGTGCTCTCTTTCACGACTTGTCAGTTACAAACTACGCAGTTAATCAAATTATTTGACATGTGCTCGTTTGAAGCATGAAACAAACCAGCAAGAAAACAATTTTGTTATTAATATTGTTATACGTACTTGATTTACCTTAATTATCAAACCACCCTTGTAAGTAGAATTATATGCACGTTGTTAATCTACTCCTTCAAAAGGTCTAACATATACAGGGTGATCATTTGAAAACTTCTCACCTTGAATAACTCTTTAATTAGTAAAATTATCAAAAGTAGCTAAAACGCATCGATTTTGTTTTGGAGGGGGACATTTAATAACCTACTCTAGTCAGTTGAGAAACTTTTACCTTCCCCCCAACCACCCCCACCCCAAAATTTTAAATGGCACTATCCCACGTGTGATATATCATTTTAAAGGGTATAGAATCCTCAATCTTTTACATCAAAGAAAATTAAAATCGGCTCAGCCGTTCGTGCATTAGAGCCAAAAATGTATTTCATTCAATCAATACGTTTCTGTCTCTAGTTTACGAACGGCTGGGCTGATTTAAATTTTCTTTGATGTAAAAGATTGAAAATTGTATACCCTTTAAAATGATATATCACACATGGGGTAGTACCATTTAGAATTTTGAGAAACTTTCACCTTCCCTTCCATCCACTCCCGCCCCAAAATTTAAAAAAAAAATGTATTGATTAAATTAAATACATATTTATCTCTAGTTTACGAACGGCTGGGCCGATTTTGATTTTCTTTGATGTAAAAGATTGAGAATCTTATACCCTTTAAAATGATATATCACACGTGGGATAGTGCCATTTAAAATTTTGTGGTGGGGGTGGTTGGGGGAAAGGTGAAAGTTTCCCAACTGACTAGAGTAGGTTATTAAATGTCCCCCTTCAAAACAAAATTGATGCGTTTTAGCTACTTTTGATAATTTTACTAATTAAAGAATTATTCAAGCTGGGAAGTTTTTTAATAATAATAATTTATTAACGGACATCCATTTACAAACAAATCTTATTAAAACATTAACCAAAATAACTACATATACATAATGTAATGTAGAATAAATATAAATATAAAATATTGCTACATATTTAGTGCATTTCTTAAGGAGCATTTGAATTTGTTAAAGGAAATACCAAAGAATTCCAAATCATCATGTGTACATGCTAAGTGACATATTCTACGGTGAGGAGAATTTGCACCATACGCAGTTCGATGGAAAGGAATATTGAAAATTGGTAAATTACGTAAATTGGTATTTTTTATGTTCAAAGAAAAACATTGAAGTATTTGAGAACAATTAACAAATCTATTAAATACTTTAAACAAAAAACATAAATCGTAATAATTGCGGCGCACATGCAATAAAGATAGGCCAAAGTAATGTAAAAGATCACTATAACTGTAACCGTAGTAATCAATTCGGTACTTGTAACAAAAATTTTACAAATCGTTTCTGTGTTGCTTCCATTCTATTTACTAACGTAATATAATATGGGCAAAAAATGGTTGTGCAATACTCCAGAAGTGAACGAACTTGAGATGTATATAGTATAATTAAAATACTTAAATCTGTGAAATCAGTACACTGACGCACAATAAATCCTAATATTCTATTGGCTCTGCTAAGTAGATTTGTAATATGTTGATCATAACTAACACATGCGTCAATAATAACACCTAAATCCTTAAAGCAAGTGACACTTTCTAATGCTATATTATTAATGTAAGAAGTACAAATACCAGGTGATAACTTTTTAGAAAATCGTAAAAATTTGCATTTTGAAATATTTAATTCCAGATGGTTTTCATTACACCACGAAGTCAAACAATCCAAATCAGCTTGTAACAAATGATCTGAACCAACAGCATCAGTACGAATGAAAAGTTTTAAATCATCAGCATATAGCAGAAATTTGCTGGAATTGATAGAATAATTTCTATCATTAATAAACAAAATAAAAAGAATTGGTCCTAAATGGGATCCTTGCGGTACGCCGGAAGTAACGTTAAACCATTCGGAGGTAGAATTATTAATGACAACTCTTTGTTTTGGCATGTTTAAGTAAGAGTAGATCCACGACAACAAGCGGTTTTGTAAATCTAATTTACTTAATTTGTAGATCAACCGCTCAATATTGACTCTGTCAAATGCCTTATTAAGATCAGTATAAATACAATCAACGTTATGACCCAATTTTATAGTATGCAGAACATAATTGGTAAATAAGAAAAGAATTGTTAGTGTAGATCTACCCTTAACAAAACCATGCTGTTCATCAATTATAATGTTTTTTACGGATTGAAACAATGGCTTCAAAAACTTTTGGAATTGCAGATAGAGTACTAATTGCACGGTAATTACGAGCATCTAAACGATCTCCCGTTTTAAAAACAGGAAAAACGTTTGATTTTTTCCACAATTCAGGAAATATAGAACTACTCAAAAAATTATTAAACAAAATGCACAAAGGTTTAACTAAGTTGTTTGCACAGCACTTCAAGAAGACTGCAGGAATATTATCTGGACCAGCTTTAGAATTAGCATCTAGAGAATTTATTTTATTGAAAATATCTTTTCTAGATATATTTAAATTGCAAAGATTTCTATTAAATTATTATCCCAAAGTTTACTTTTATAAGTATCATAGGTACAATAAACAGAATGGAAGTACTTTGCAAATAAAGAGGCGATTTCAATCGGAGTATAACCCACAGAATTTTCATATCTAATACAGTTAGGTAAAGAATTATCTCCTTTTTGAGATCTAACATAATGCCAGAAATATTGAGGATTTTCTAAAATATTATTCTCAATGCTTCTTACATTATTTAACTTACAGTTATTGATAGCAATTTTACATTTATTTCTCAAATCCTTAAATATATTGTAATCTATAGGAGATCTGAACTGTTTGAATTGTTTGTGAGCGATTTTCTTTTCAATAATTAAAGATTTCGTACTATCATCAAACGATTTAGGAAAATTAAACTGCTTTTGCATTGGCACTCTTTTTAATTTAACATATAAAGATATAACAGAATTAATAATATCGTAGAAAATATTAACAGATTCCTCAATTGAACTAAAATTGTTTAGTATATTCCAATCAATATTGTCTAAATGATTATTAATCAACTCATATGGTGCATTCTTAAAGTCTAAATAAAATATCTCGCCATTGGTAAGAGTTGACTGAGAAAATTCGTTACATTTAATACAAAAGAAGGATGATTTATGTCAGGTTTAGTTAAATGTGGCCATTGATAAATATTTACAAAATCCACATTACAAAATACTAAATCTAAGATAACATTATTAGCATTATAAATATAATTCTTTTGAAAAAAACCATAAAACGCAAAATTATCACAAACAATTTCTTCTATCTTAGAGTGTACATTAACTGGAATTAAAGTATCACATACAGTATCACAGAAATTATCACAATACCATGTAATTTTTGGTAGGTTATAATCACCTAAAACACAAATGATACTATCAGGATAAGTTATGGTAATCTCCGAAATTAATTGAAGATGATCTTCATATAAAGAAATATCCGAATTTGGTGGAAAATAAACAACTCCCACTATCAGATTTTTACTAGCAAGATGAACACAAGTCCATATCTCTCCCCGATCTTTTACATCAATGTTAATTAGAAAAGATGACAAACTCTTTTTGACTGCGATAAGAACTCCACCACCCCGTTCTTTGCTCGTTGTTTTAGGATTCCTGTCTTGACGAAAAACATTATAACGTCCGTCAATAATCTCTGAACTGTTAATTTCCCGATTAAGCCATGTTTCGGAGAGACAAACCACAGTGTGATCTTCGCTTAATGCACTAGTAAATATTTCATTAACTTTTGTCCTAAGACCACGAACATTTTCATAAAATATGTTTATGTCGGATGCTTCGTGGGAATTGCCCTTTGAAAATTTTTATCATTATTTAATTTCTGATGAACGGGAGCATTATAAAATTTCCGAACAGCAACACCTTGTGACCAAAAGGGTGCATTAAGTAAATGCGATAAATAAGACGATTCCGCAGTGACCTTAAAAGAACTGTAGTGTTCAGGATATTTAGCGTTTAGACGAGTAACCTTGATTTTCAATGAACTGGTTTTTTCATTATCTGACATTTTTATTAATTTACCAGTAACATAATTCTCGATCTTGGTTTCATCAACATTTGGATTAACTCTTGTAACGTGTACATCATAACTACGGGCTTGTTTTGCTACTGCGGTGAAGCCCTCATCTAATTGTGAATTCGTAGTACCAGAGCCAATAATTAACTTATTACGAGAAGTTTTATTATTAAAATTGGAAACCATTCTGGCCGGTTCATGGTATTGCTGCGATAAGTTAACACGTATATCAGACGAACCATTCACAGCTGTAGCGTTTTCCACCTTCGAAATCTTTTTAGTAGCAGCGACAGAAGCGTAATTTGCAGTAACGGAAGGTTTATCAGAAGAAGAAGTAACTTTGATTTGTTCATAAGAAGTAGTTTCTTTGTTAGCAAATAAACGATCTTTACTTAATAATCTCACTAAGTCAGTGTTGCTTGATTTCAAATTATCAATCTGATCTCTTAAATATGCTACTTCACCCTGTAATATTTTTGTTTCTTCCTTAACAATATTATTAATAATATCTAGGAACTCACCACTTTTCAAAAATGAAATTATTTCATAAGTAAATGCTTTTGAATTTATTTGTGCACATTGAGTACTGGCATTATCAGCTTCATTTAAGTTATAGCAATCTTTTTTATCACAATCAGGGCACAATACATTTTCTTCATCAAAAACCTTAACATTTAAGCGTTCTACACATTTAGGATGGATGATCACACCACAAACTTTACACTTAGGACCATTAACTGCTTTACTTTTACAGTATAAACAAATGCGACCTTTCTCCGGCGCCATCTTGATTTTTTAAAATGATCACCCTGTATAACTGCTTCATGTTCGTACTCATAAATACACCTCCACATTAAAACACCACAGCGTCTTTCTTGGTTACGAGAGAATTAGCTATCTTTTCCTAAAATGTTATTTTTTCCGGTTTGAAGAGAGTGCAAGTAATAACCATTTCCTCTTCTTTAGTGATTGCATAAAATTTTTGTTTTTATTCTTCAATCCATACCTCTCTATAGTTCTATCTTCTTTCTCACTAATTAAACCTCCTGTAATATCAAATTGAGCGTTACCTGCGTTTATCACAACTTTAATGCTCTGTCGTTTTGTTCAGTCGATTAAGAAAATTGAATTAAGAACTATTTATGTATTTTGCATTTTTGCAACGTAGCAACTTACAAACATATTTTTAAAATTGTTAAGCTTTCAGTTGCGTTGGATTTAAATAATTCTATTTTTTACAATTCGTTTTAAATTTCTTTGACCTAAATAAACTAAATAACAATGTAAATTTATCTTGTCCAAAGATTTCATTTAAGGAAAAAGTAATTCCCTTTAACCTAGTTACAAGAAATAACAATTGTCGTTCCGCTTCTCCTGCAACAGTCTAAATACGTAATAAACTTCACCTAAATATGAAACCTCATCAAGATTCTCCATAATTTTAATCACAAAACCTCTCATCATCTCATTTACCGTTCCCGACATTCATTCTCTGCAATTCTCTTGTAACAAGACGTTCTAGACCATCGTTGTTAATATGACAATGGTAAAGAGAACAGCAGGAGGCAAGAAGATGTGCTAAGAAATTAATTAAATCTATTCCTTCAAATCGTATTGCTTGATTATTATTTTAGATTATAAGAAGGGTTTGAGAATTTTTCTTTTATTTACAAACCATTGATGCTTGAAATTAAATTCAAATCAATGAAACAAAATTAATTAAAAATGTAGTAATCAATATTATATTATAGACATAATAATGACGTTGGTAACGTCTTTTGCAACTAAAACATACAGGTAGCAATAGAGTGTATGTAGATGTTTACTTTATAATTAAAGGATGGATGCAGTTGAGTTAAAAACTGACACTTGTCATGTTGTACGTCTACTACTTGTCCTCCTAAAGCAGGAACTGCTGAAGATAATAATTATTGTGCAACATACTCAAGGATTATCACAGATAGTAATACAGGCACGTCAATTAGTTCGGGTTTAAAACGTGTTATGTATTGAAATTGTAAAATAAATTTAATCTTGGTGTTAATTTGCTTAACCATTACGCAAGGTATGTGCTTATACCGATTTAAATTTTTTTGTGTAAAATCGAGGAATGTAAATGGAAGTTTTAATTGGATTACCTATCAGTTATATGGTGTATGTAAGTAAAATTGAAATCAATTAATTAGCAATAAATCTAAAATTCTCATATTCCATATGTAAGGAATTAATTTAATACCAGATATTTATTAATTGCATGAATTAATTTACAATATATGTTTATTATTATTAGCGGAAACCTATAACAAGCAGCAAGTAGTTGAGATTAATTGCAATATTTGTATTTTGACGCAACAAGCTATTTTAACGTGGTGGGTTCAAAATTCATTGGTTCCTTTAACTTTCTTGATATTTGTGTGGTTTTTAAATAATTCTTGAATTAAAAAACTGCTTCAGTTAAATTTTTGTAACAAATCTAAATTATTCTTTTATATGAAATTCAAACAAAATATTAGTACCAAGATTCACTGAACAGTATAAATGAACAAACAACCCTTTTAATATGATATTTTTAAAATTATTGCAATTTATGTTTAATGACCTGCATATTCAACGCGCTTAGCAATTACTTTATAACATCTTGATTTATTACTCAAATAAATCACTGAAAAAAGAAAAATTAGACCGCACATGAACTTCGACGCTTGATGCCATTAAATCATATACAATTATATTTAATAATGAAAGGGTTTGTTTTTAAGGCATAATCATATCTTTGCTAGAAATTACCAGCTTTAATAAAAAAATAATTGCGACACTCCGAGTTATCAGTTTAATGCACTCTCTAGAGTTGCAGTATTATGTGGCGTGTTTATATCGTTTGCAAGTTTATGTTAATTTGAATGTTTATGTCTAATGGAAATAAGTGCAGCTAACTTGCTTTTTATTTAATGTGCTTCATATAAATAAACATGTAACATAAGTGATTTTACATTTAAACGATAAATTTTATATCTTCTACATAAATTGTTTGTTCTTCACCACAATTTCAAAAGAGTCAAATTGCTTGCAATTTGGTTAGATACATTTTTACAATTTTCTAAAACTAGTGCTTCTAAGAAAACATATGTAAATGCACTGCTAACTTCAGATGCTTTACATTTTATTAGCTTGATCTCTAAAAGATTTATTATTTTACCAAATAATTTCACTCAAAACTAGAAACTAGATGAGCCACCCGGTAGGATTCAGACCAGTCTGGCTTCACCTTTTAGGCTGATCAGACTTCTTGTCAGTTAGACTTTCCGGAGATTAACCTTCCTAAATTAAAAAAAAATTAATGTAAACATTTCTTGAAAATTGTCTTGAAAGAGAGGAAAACACTCCCAGAAACATCTGCAGCTACAGTATCGGCTAATAAACCTTCTGAAAATATCTTTTAATCAAAGGTAAGATTCAGTGGCGTACCGACATCAAATGAGGCCCGGGGTGGGATTTTTTTTGTTTCGTTTCCCTCCTCCGCTAAAATCTAGTGCCTGTCTAGTTAAATTGTTGTGTGGTTTGCTTAATGCATTCCCAATCCACTCCCACTTTCTGTGTCTAATTGTTATCTCTATTCTTCCTTCGTTTGATATTTCCCATAACCTTGAGTTTGTTATTTTATCGGGCCAGAATATTTAGTGGATTTCTCTTAGACATTTATTAGTGAATGTTTGTAACATTCGTACACTGTGTTTATTTAATGTCCATGTTTCAGCACCGTACAGTAATACGCTCTTAACATAGGTTTGGAATAAACGTAATTTTGTTTTAACTGTAATATTTTTGATTTTCATATTTTTCTCAGCATATTAAACGACTTTTGGGCTTGTTCTATTCTCCTTCTTATGTCTCTTTGAGAGCCTTCCGTTTTATCCACCACACTTCCTAAGTAACAGAATTCTTCATTCTCTTCAATATTTTTATGCTCTATGCTTATACTTCTTCCATCTTCTTCTCCGTTTTTTAGGATCCTTGTCTTCTTCTCATTTATTTTAAGACCAACTTGCTCTCCTACTTCTTTGAGTCTCATCGTTTTTCTTTGCATCTGGTTTTTCTTTCTAGTTATTAGACATATGTCCTCCGCAAACTCAAGGTCTTCAAATGTACCGCAATTTATTCCGGATATATTATTTTTTGTATTCTTCATCACCCAGTCTATGATGATTAGGAATAAAGTTGGTGATAAGACGCAGCCTTGCGTAACTCCTGTGTTAGTCATAATCTTTTTGGACAGTTTCCCCGCATGTTCTACTTTTGCTGAAAAGCTTTCATACATAATTTTTATCATTTTTAAAAATATTTTTTGGTAGTCCACATGCGTCTAGAATTTCCCACATGTTCTCCCTCGTTACTGAGTCAAATGCCTTCTCGAAATCTATAAAGTTGATGCAGATGCTTTCCCCCATTTCTTTGGTTTGTTTGAGTATTATCCTCAATGTGCAGATTTGATCTTCTCTTCTCTTCGATTGTATTCAATGTAGCATTTGTTATCCATGGTTTATGTTTTCCAACTTTGTGTCCAATTATTTCCTTTGCGCTTTTCTTTACTACGTCTCTGCAGTGCTACCAAATGTTCTCCACCAAAAGGTTTCTAAGTAGGTTAATTTCTCCGATATTCTTCCTATACTCCCTTAGTATTTTTTCATTTTCTTTCAATTTGGCAACATTAAATTTTGTGCATACCGGTAGGATGCTGTTGTTCTTCAAGCTTATTTTTATTTTGGCTCTAAGAAGTTGATGGTCTATTCCTACATCTACATCCCTCATACTCCCTTTATATGGTCAATTTGGTTTCTATAGATGATATAGGTGATATCCAAGTAGCTTTGTAATTGTCGTTGTGTTTGAATAAGGTCCCGCAATAACTAAATTATTTGTCACGCAGAAGTATACTAGTCTACTGCCATTTTCGTTAATTTTCCCCATTTTGTGTTTGCCCATGATGTTTTCCTTGCTTCCATTGTCTTTGCCCACTCTTGAATTTAGATCGCCCATTAATAATTTTATGTCTCTCGGTTGTTTCCGTTATATAATCTCCCAGTTTGCGTGGAGTTCCTCATAAAGGTATCTTTAGTTTGATCGTCTTTATCATTTGTGTGGCTATAAACGTTTATAATAGTTATATTTCTGTATTTCCCTTTAAACCGTGTCCATATTATCCTTTTTGTTTTGCCTTCCCATTCTAGTAAGCTTTTTTTAATTGATTTATCTATCGTAACTCCGCATTCTGTTTTTGCGGTCTCTTCTTCATATCCTGAGTAGAGTATTTGGTTTCCATTTGCAAGTGACATATTTGCTATTCCATTCCACCTAGTTCCGCTAAGCCCAAGTATTTTAATCTTGTACTTTGTCATTTTCCTTGAGATTTATTTGGCTTTACTTATTTCGGCCATTGTTTGGACGTTCCAGTAGCCCAGAAAGCATGTAGATTTGTCTCCTATTATATTTACTTGTTCGTTGCTCGTTTTACTACCTCTTCCTCTGTTTTTGTTCTTTGTGTCGGTTTTATAGTGATGTATTCAGGTAGTTTTTTAGAATTTTTTCTAGGATGTGCTTGTCTTTGTTCCATTTCCATATTTGCCCTTGTATAGTAATCTTTTGGTATCCGGTTTTAACTTGATTGCTTTTGCTTATTTCTTGTTTTGCTCTATTTCGGATTTCGCGTTGTATACGCATCTCGTCTTTTGTTAGATCGTTGTTTATATATCCGTAATCAGTCTTAATTTCTTTTTGTTTTGCATTATCTCGTTTTTACCTTCTTTGCTTTCTGTTTTTACCAAACATGTTTTATTTCCCAATTTATATGCCTCTTCTAGTTTTACTTCTTTGTATAATTATTGATGGCGCATTTGGAGGCCCCCTGCCAGATGAGGCCCGGGGTGGACCGCCCTTCCGCCCCCTTTTTTAATACGCCTTGCATGCAGATATTTATTACATCCATTTAAAAAGCGGAAGACAAGATACATACATTCACTGCAATACAGGCACGATCATCATCAGATTATCAATGCAACATATTACTTCTGTTTAAAATAATGTTTATTTTATGAGGAGAATCAGTTAAATAACTGGCTTGAAAGTACAAACTACTAATACTTGTATTTTTCCACATAATACTACATGCTTCGCTTTTAGAATCCGTTCACTCTTTCGCAGTGGTCTGCTGGCGTTTCCAACTTGTCTATAATATCCGTAATACCAATATCAAGTAGAGAATTCATTTTAAATAATAATAGTATCACAACAGCACGTAAACGCAACTAACAGTATAACCCTATAAATACATAAACACTGATAAAAAGTCCCAACTATACCGGCCATACTTTATACCTTACTGCACTATCTAAAAATCAATGGTTTCGCAAAATTAGCATAATATTGAACAAATTTCTTTTTAGATTTGAGAATGAGACTTTAATTAAAAAAGTGTTTTGCTGTTAAAAAGTAATTTTAACCGGTGTCAGTAACTGTAACTGGAAAATTATTATAATTATACATACAGTGATTAACATGAGGATATCAGTTACTGTACTTAAATATCATATAAGGATTGGTGTCAATAACTATTTCGCTGCTGTTATTGTTATAGAAAATTCCAGACTGCGAAAAAAGACTCAAAAACCTTAGTGGCAGTTGAAGATGGCGTTTCTACAAAATTGGCTCCTGAATTCAAAGCGTTCCATTCTTTGTTAGAAATAACAAGCATTTTAACAAAGAACAGAAGTTGTGCTGTAGGTTCTTGGATTTTGGACAGCCAGCAAAAAGGATTAATTCGTGTAAAACAGTTTCTAGATAAGGTGCTAAGAAGAAATTTGTTTAAAAAACAATACCCCCGTCTGTTCTTGAAAGAGCGTTTGAATCCCTAACATCTACTAGTAGCGAAAATGATATCAAGAAGTGGTTTACCAAAATATGGCACTATTCAATATCAGGTTTGAAGGATACTTTAGTACCCAAAAAAGAAATTTTGCTGCAAAATCAATACTAACTGTGATATTTATATTTGGTGCTGATTAATGTATTATCTCGCGCATGACTCGTTATTTAAAGAAACCAAGAACTCTTGAGGTATATAATCTAAAAGTTTGCTAGACGATTGCGGATATTGCATAAGTGATACAGGCTGGATATAAATATTTTATAATTTAAAGAAAAAGAGCATGTCCGAAAATATTATTTGAAACGAGTTACTCTGCATGTAATAGAAATTGTATCTGAACTGGACCAGAATGTTACAGTTTGCTGACATATCAGCATGCAAATCACTAGAAGGAAGGTATTTTACCTTGAAAGAGGGAGCATCATACGGAAGGAGAAATTTATTCTCACACGTTTACGTCTGCATCATAGGAAAATAGCGTGTGTTTGTAAATTTAAATTCCTGCTTGTCGCAATGTTTTCAAGGAAAAATTTGTTAATATGTCTGTTGGGTAGGTAATAAACTTCCATTTTAATTAAAGAATAGATAGTAAATTACACAAAATTCATTAGGCACAAATTACAAACATTAATCAATATTTGCCTTTTTTAGAAAAATTCCAGTTTACTGCTGCATAGTAACCTAAGCAATTATAAAATTCTCTTCGCATTTTGGTTAACGTTATGGGTGTTACACCATTTAATTTTATTAGATTTCTTTAAATCTTTGCGTAACTTACTTACTACTTAATTCTAGTTTGTTAAAATAAAAGTTTATTACCTATCCAATTAACACATTAACAAAACTTTCCTAGAAATGTATTGTGGGAAGTAGGAATCTAAATAAAACCACAAACACATGCTATTTCCCTATTGTGCCGCAGCAAATGCACCACCCCGTAAATGATCAATAAAACATGGATTCAGAGCACGTGGCCTTACCCCTTCGATTTCAGTGCATTAGATTTGTCCAATAACTGAACTGGACACAATCAAAACGTGAACACTCGTTTAAAAACCTAAAACCAGTAGGAACCAAGGAAACGGGGTTTACAGACTAAAAAACTTAATTAACAATTTTATAGTCGATTAGGCCGCAATTTACCTTCCGCGAAAGATCTTCTGCATGATGTTCCAATTTTACTTTCTCGGCCTTATTTCTAATAGCAATTGAATAATATTTTGGATATTGATAGCTAAAATTGTGATAATGATGCCACGAAAGAGATTTTTCAAAATTAGTTAACACTAGCACTAAGAAAAAGTATCATAAAAGACATAAAAACGAGCAAGTTTGCTTTGTTATTATACATGCTGCTATCAAATAAAATTCATCCGAGGCAACATCAAGAATCTTTTGCCTACTCCTTGATATTTGTTTAATTATAAAAAATATTATGGTTAAGGTTTCCGGGCCGGTTTAAATTCACGCGGCATCCATTGCTTCGTCAACAACTTAATAACTTAATACTTTTTTATTAACAAAGAATACAACGCCAAATTAGGCGTATTGTAAATGCATTAATAACTAATATACAGAGAGTATAATAGATTATTTAGTAATAGTTAATAAGGAACCTTAAAGTATTTTAGGAGCACAAAAGTCACTTATAATATAAAACGCTTTAAAATAAATAGTTAATAATTAAGGTTAATTAACAAATTATTAATACAATAGTTTACAGCAACTAAAATTATAATTATATATATTTAAATCGTCAAAATGTATTATATAAACAGTAAGTAATTGTAAACTGGTAAAAATGAAGAATTAAGGCGTGATATGTACAGGTTAGTTAATTTTGTTCGTCTGTTAAGAATTTTATTAGTATTTCAGGAGGGGCAGTTTCAGGTAGATTTTCATATAAAATTGGCCAAGTATTTGAAAGTTCTATTAGTTCATCCCTAGTTCTAGAGTATTTTGGGCAATGATAAATTCGATAAATAGGGTCATCTAAGGTTTCTGGGCATAGTGAGCAGTAACCATTAATATCCTTTCCTATGCGCAATAGGTGACAGCCAAAAGGACCATGTCCTGTCCATATTTGATTTAATAAAAATATGTTTTCTGTTGGAAAATTTACAGTAATAGGAATTTTTGGAAAAAATTTAAAAGTAGTTCGTCCTTTAGTTGACGAATCCCATCTTTCTTGTCATAAGTTATTTATCTTTGTGTCTAGGTATGATTTGAGATGATTTCTAGAGATAAGATTTTCTTTATAAATTTCTTCATCTATACAAAAATCTATATTTTCTTTTTTTAATTTTTTCAAACAAAGATTTCTTTGTAAAATTAAATTCAGTGGAGGAATTTTTGCTAGAACCCCAGCAGCTTCTGCAGATACTGATTTGTAGCCTCTCGTATAAACTCTACAAAAAGTTCCATAAATTGATCTAATTAATTGTTGTATTCTTACTAAATTTATTTTGCTGATTCAAATTTCGATTCCATAAGAGATAATAGGGATAAGGGCACAATTATAGATTGTTAATAAGGAGGTAGCCAGATCAATTTTCCATGCAAAATAAATCTTTTTTTGTAAAGCTTGTGTTATATTTGATACTTTAGTACAAACTTGTCGTATATGCTTTACGAAATTAAATTTGGAGTCTATTAATATGCCTAAATATTTGTAGGAATTAACCAAACCAATCTTTTCGTCATATATTTGAATTTTTATGTCTCGATGGTGGACTCTTGGTGGAGAACGATTTATTAAAATTTTAGTTTTCTTGCTTGATATTGTCAATTTTTGTTCTTCAGTCCAGTTTAGTAATATGTTTATACATTCTTGTGCTGTAGTTTTTAATTCGTTACGAGAATTTGAGTTAATAACATATGCTAAATCGTCAGCATAAGCAAATACTTTGATATTTTCTGGTAAAGTTTTTGTTAATAGTGAATCTAATAGAAGATTCCATAATGTAGGACTGAGAACAGATCCTTGAGGACATCCCATTTTGTAAGATTTTTTACATTTGTAGCCGGATTCAACTAGTGAGACTTTTCTTTCAGTTAAATAACTTTTAATAAGTGCCAAGTAATTATGGGGTATATGTTTTTTCTTCATAGAATCAAAAAGAACAGGCCACCAAAGATGGTCGAAAGTTCCGCTTATGTCCAGGAATATTGTTAATATATAAGAATCTTCGCAGTTATTAATATAATTTACATAATGTCTTAAAGCGTCAATAGCTGATATTCTTTTTATAAAACCATATTGTCTAATTGAGTGTAATCTAGGAAATAAATTAAATAGCTTATTTCTGATTAGTTTTTCTAATATTTTTCCAAATTCTGATAATAATGTTACTGGTCTATAGTTTTTAATATTTCCGTTATTTGCTGCAGGATTTTTTAAGATTACTTTTAATATTCCTGATTTCCATATTTTAGGAAAATATTTTAATTTGAAGCAAGCCGTATAGATTTGATGTAAATAATTTCGAAGAGTTGTGTAAGTTTCTTTAATAAATTTACCTTTGATTAAATCTTCGCCAGGAGCTTTATTTATTTTTAATTTCGAGATTATAAAATCAAGTTCTTTTTAAGATGGGGGATCTATTTCTTCATTTAAAGGGGTAATGGCTATAAAATCTCTTACACTAGCCCGTTGTTTCTGTGTTAAGGTTGTTTCATCTGGATCTGGTAGTAATGAATGTAAAAGAAAATTTGCAGATTCTTCAATTGTGTTAGTATAATTATTTTCTTCATTTAATTTAAAAGATGCCAGGTCACCTTTTTTATTAAATTTTGAAGTTGCTAGTTTGTATACTACTCCTCATGGATTTGGTTTTAAATCATTTTCCACAAAAGAAACCCAAGAATTTATTTGGGTTTCATTTAAGGTTTTCTTGTAGTTTTCTTTGGCAGTAATCATTTCATTATATAAATAGTTTCTTTCATTCGGAAATCTGTTGCTGTATAATAATTTTTTCTTCATTAGATAAATTTTTCTGAATCTTTCTACTTTATGGGTCCACCATTCTGGTCTGTTAGGGTAAATTTTGTTTTTTGCTAATTTAAATATGTTTATTTTGATATAATTGTAAAAAGAAGCTAAACTATGTTCAATATTGTCAGCTGTATCAAGAGGATTATTTATTTTCATATCTACAAAATGTTTTAATATGTTATTTACTTGAATAAAATCCAGGATGTTTACGTTTATTATTCTATGTTGTTTTCTATCATAAATATTTTCAGTTGAAGTAATGTTAAATAATATTGGTTTATGGTCTGAAGATATAATATCACTTTTAATTTCCCAATCTGTTATAAATTCATTGAGATCGTAACTTATCATTGTTAAGTCAATATGACTGGTTCCAAATTCATTTTCGAAGGTTGGTACATTTTGGGAATTTATTATGGTAAGATTGTTATTTAATACTAACTCTTCAATAATAGGAACTGTAGCATCATTTATCTCTCAAACCATAAGGTAGATCTGCAATTAAAGTCACCAGCAACTATTTTGTATCCATCTAGTTCATTTAACCAGTTGTTTAGGTTTTCAAAGAAAATTTGGGGGTCTTCTCTTGGAGGTCTATAGCAGTTGAATATAAATATTTTCTTTTCTGCATAAGTTAGATTAATTACAGAAATTTTATTTGTATTATATTTAATCATATTTAAAATTTTGATTGATAAGTTGTTTATTATGATGCATGATAGAAATGGTTCCGTTTGTTTTGCAATTATTCTAAGTTTGTCCAATAAAGGTATATTATAAATATTGTTTGTGTTTAAACAATATGGTTCTTGTAATAAGGCAATATCAATTTCAAAATCAGTTAGGAATTTGAGAGCTTCTTGAGTTGCAATTTTGGATTTTTGTAAGTTGCATTGAAAAAATTTTGATTTATGCATTATAATCAATTGATTGTATATAGTCGTTGTATCTAAGTAAATAAATGGGGCAAGTGTTGCTATTTGCAGGATGGTTAATTAACTTTTTGCCGGCTCTCAAGCAATTTGCACATTTATGAGCTTCTTTATTATTTTTATGGATACAGTCATTAGTTTCATGCTCTGTTGAAGAACAATTACCACATTGGTTATTTGATCTACAATACTTAACAATATGGCCATATCTTTGACATTTGTAGCAACGTGTTAGTTTTATATAGTCGTTTACGGGGCAGGCTAACCAATTAATGTAAATTTTTCTTTTAGAGATTAAAAGTTTTCTAACTAGTGGATGTGATTCTATGACCAAATTTACAGTATCTTTATTACGATTACCTATTTTAAATGTTTGTTTGAACCAATTTTCAACTGGAAGTTCATTTTTTATATTGTCAGATACATGGTCAATAAATTCAGTTTCATTAGATTGTTTGGTATATTATAAAAAATTAATTTTGGCTATTGTTTTTCAGGAAGTTTTGCAAATAATCCAGCTTCATTTAATTTTTCATTATGGATTATATTTTCTAATTGTGGGTCACTGGATTTAATTAAAACTCCTTTATTTTTAACTTTTATAACCTTATCTGGTTTAGTGTTTAAAGATTTGTGATTTAATTGAAACAAAGTCCTTTTGGTTTCGACGGTTTGCTTTGGCTTAGGGGGGGAGAGGGAGCAAAAGGGTTGCAAGAAGTGTTGGTTTTTAGTTTAGTCAGTTTAAGTTAAGAATTCAAGTTGAAAAGTTCAAGTTGAAAAGTTTAAAGTGAAAAATGTAAAAGTAAACTTAAATTGTATTAATAATAATTTTATACAATAAATTTATGATTGTTAATAAAACTTAAACTCAAGAACTCTATTAATTTATTTAAGTAGTCTGAAAGGTATTAAGAATTCTTTTATAATAAACAAAGTAAGAATAGATAAAACAATCAATTATAATAATCAGATAAGAAGTAGAACTGGAAAGCTTTACAGGATAAATGCTGCAAACATTTTATGGTGGTATGTAACGGCCGGATATTTGCAACAAACTAAACTACCTGGCCTAGACCCTGTTCATCATGTTTAAAATACACCAACAAACTGTTTGACTGTTGTAGGTAAATTGGCGCCTTAAGAGATTTAACAGAACCATCTCATACGACCAACTCACTGAAAAAGGTGGAGGTCGACAAAAGAACCGATTCATTGCTAACAGACAGAGAAATCAAAAAATAGTTTGCACAATAATAGAAGAATGACAATGAATTTGAATTCAAATACCAAAGATGTAAAACAGAGGAGGTAATAACCATAAAAGGTGTAATAAGAAATACGCTAACAGAAACACATTGAAGCTGAACTCACACAAGGTAAATACGGCAGATTTACGATGTAAATGACTGTCTTAGACTTCAGAAAATTAAAGAGACAATAAAATCAGAAAAAAAAAGAATGCAGGGAAATCAAGAAAGTAGAAGCTGTACTAACATAGATAAAATTGGATATGAAAGAGAAAACATAAAACAAAATACATAAAATCAATCGCATAGAGAAATAATAGAACATAGAAATACTCAGACATTAAAGCGAACAGTAGATACGAGGTCGCCAATGAGGGACATCCCGCAGGATCAACTCCGAAAAATCACCCCAACTACCAGGGAAGAAAACTAAAAACCACAGACAACAGTAACGATAGAAGACGACCACGAAATAAAGAACGCAAAGATTTAGGAAAAAAATAAGTCAGCGAAGAGCAAGAAAAAGATCGAAACTAATAATAAGATGCCAAAGTATAAATGCAGATAGGTACATGGAATGTTCAAAGCATATTCAAGCTGAGAACGTTAAAATAATTAACCCACAAAATAAAGAAAAACAGAGACAATACAATCTCACTACAAAAAACGAAAATAGAAGATACGGAAATATTGGAAACAGACGAATTCTTGGTGTGCAACGACGGAAGATAAGACAGAAGGCTGGGAACAGGTTTCATAATAAATAAAAAGCTCAAGAATGCTATAGTAGAGTTTACATCGGTATCTGAAAGAACGTAAAGAATCAGGTTGAGAGGGAGATCTCAGAAAATCATCATAATAAACGCACATGCTCCGACAGAAGACTCCGAAGAAGAGAGCAAAAATAATTTTTTTGACGCGCTGGAACAGGAATTTGTCAAGATACCAAAATATTACCTAAAAATTGTACCAGGGGATATGAATGCAAGAATTAGAAGAGAGGTACAGTACAGACCGGCTATAAGAGCCCACAACTTGCATGAGACATCAAATGAAAACGGAAAGCGTTTGATAGATCTTGCTTCCAGCCATGGACTAAAAATCAGGAGCACCGACTTTAAGAAGAAATAAATAAGCAAAGAGAAATGGAGGGTTCCCAACAAAAAGTATACTAATTAGATAGATCACGTGCTGATTTCACACAAAAGAAAGCAATGTACTATTTTCAAGATTAAAACGTATAGCGGGCCAAACGTGAATACAGACCTTTTCCTGCTGAGCACTCGTGCAACAAATTCCAGAGGAATCAGAAGAGGGGAAGACAAGACGAACAAAAACCAAATGAAACACTACAAAGCAAGACGAAGAAAGAGGTTACAAAAGGCATTGCCAGTCTAAATGGTGGAAAGGAAATGATTCCTAGGCAAAAATATAATTCAAGCTATAAAAAAAAGAATAGACAGTATACAAACAATCGCAGCACAACCTACAAGAAATTGGTATGATCAGGAGTGTGAGAGGAAAACAATAACGAGAAGTGAACTGAGACTGCAAATGTTAAGAGATGAAACTGAAGAAAAAAAAAGAGATATCAGGATTATAAAAAAAGATGTAAAAAGTTGTACAGACAGAACAAGAGAAAATACCTAGAGAAGAAAATAGAACAAATAAAGAAGGGAGAAGTTTCTACCAAGGAACGAAATAACCAAATGCAGGATCCCAAACTAGAACAATCGTTTTTGAAATGGAAAGTAAAGGACGGATGGAAGATAACTATAACATCGATAGAACATGGGAAGATTACTTCAAAAAACTATTGAATGGGGAAGAAAACAGTAAAGAAGAAGGACAAATTCAAGCTTACATACCAGAAAGAAACGAAGATGAAGGACTTGGAAGAAGTATGATCAGTTAAAAAGAATCTAAAAAACAATAAGAGCGGAGGAAGTGACACAATCGTAGCAAAAGCCATAGACTACAGAGGGAAGATGTTGAAGGAAAAAATACAGAAACTAGTAAACAAAGTGTAAAACGAAGAAAAGATGCCGGACACTTAGTCCGAAGCTATAATATGCCCGATACACAAAAAAAGACCAAGAACTAGATGTAGTAATTACAGGGGCATTGCGCTACAAAAAAAAAGCAAAAAGCATAATAGAATATCAGGCGGGCTCCCAAAACAGGAGATCTGTGACCGCCCAGATATATACGTTAAGAAGAATGCAAACAAGAAGCTGGAAACTGCAAGTCGACACACATGCACTACTCATCGATTATAGGCAAGCATATGACAGCATACAAAGAACACAACTTCTTTCCGCACTCCATTATTTTGACAAAAATAAGAAACTGATCCGGCTATTGCAAATGATTCTGTAAAATACAATAAATATGGTCACAGTTAGCAGCAGGCCCACAAATAAATTTGAAATCAAGAGAGCGCTCAGACAAGGGGATCCCATATTAACACTCCTGTTCAACCTGGCTCTGGAGATGGTCATTCTGACGCAGCAATAAACAGAGCAGGACTTATATTCCACAGAAGACATAACTCTAATAACACGAAGCCAATCAAAATTTAAAGAAGTAACAACACGACTAGTAAAAGCTTCACAAAAGATGGGCCTAGAAATAAAACAAGAAAACACAAAATACATGGAATGGACAAGTGCTCACGCGAGCCCAGGGAAAAACCACATCAGAATCCAGATCGACGAGGAGGCTCAATGAATAAATGCCACCGTAGGTGGCTGCCATTTAGAAAACTTAATTTCTCTATGGCTGGTGAATTGGAAAAATGGTGGGATAACTCCTGTCGTGCACGCCATCATGTCGGGTACCAAGCAGTCCGCACGCCCGCAGTCCACGGTGATGATGGTCTGGTGGCGATGGTGGTGCAGGCCGGAAGCAGGCCCTCCATAATCCCCGTCGGTGGTGGTGCCCAAGGACGGCCAGCGAGCCGTCACACAGAGACGACGAGGAGTTCGACGCGACGGTTCTTTTCAGAACGGTGTTGGAATTGTGTGGTGAGAAGTGTGAGAGTGTGTATGTGTTAGAGTAGTGATGTGTGCGTGTCTAGGTGTAGGTAGTGTGTAGATCGACGAAGAGAGAAGCTTGCATTTTAAAGAGGTAGATAGATTTGATTACTGAGGGGCATACTTCGACAGAAAACAAGGAGATAAATCAGAAATACAAGCGAGAATAGCTGCAGGTAATCAAAGATCGTACATACTGAGAGAGATACTGGGAAGTAAAGTGCCGTCAAGAAAGGCAAAAGAAGAAATATATAGAACTGTAATAAAGCCAGTTGGGCACTGGATAAAAGTGACGAGTTGCAAACAGGGGTATGGGAAAGAAAGATACTGAGAGGAATCTATGAAGGGAAGTGTGTGGATGGTAGATGGTTAAGAAAGACGAACTAAGATTTACGAGACCTGCATCAGGAGCCCAATATTGTGGTGGTAATTAAGGCGCAACGAATAAGGTGGTTGGGACACCTGATAAGGCAAACACTAGACAGAATTCGTTGGTACATTCTGGAAATAAACCAGGGTGGTGAACGTGGAAGGGGAAGACCAAGAATCAAGTGGAAGACACAGGTTCTGCAGGATATGGAAGCTTTAAAGATTGGGAATTGGAGAGGAACGGGTCGAAGAGGAACTCAGCCCAAGCCACGGGCCTTCTTCAGATTTATTGGATAACAAACGTTTTTACAACGAAACTGGGTGGTTGATCGCTTCTGACTTTAACGTCTTGGTCTATTTTAGTCCTTGCAGACTGAAACCTTTTACTTGTAAAAACGGATTAGACAAAAGGTATGAAAATTTGCTGCTTAAATTAGGTATGAAATCATCAAACACTTATAGTCTGGAGAAAGGAACATGAACATTTATTATAGTTTGGTTATCTCCAGTAAAGAGGCCAAGAATTAATCGTTAATCACTGCGGTTATTGCTGTAGTAATTGGTTATGTTCCGAAGATAACTTGTTAGTAATCATGAAGTACAGTTTCTTTTGAAGAGTGATGACTGGTGCCTGCATAAGGATCAAAACAAAACAAATTCAGTCGTATGCAGTGATTTTATTTTAATACCGATTGTGATGATAGTATGTTGTATAGGTAACATCATTTTTAATAATATGTAGTTAGCAATTCTATTATTCCGTTCAGCACTGTTTTTATGAAATTGTGCTACTTTACAATTTAAAACCGTTACCTACAAGTTTCTCCTAATACTATAGTATCTTAAGATTTATAATAAAACTAAGAAAACAAAGTAGGTATAACAGGATATAACATTTATATTATTACAAGATAAGGAACATTTAAAATTTATAATTTTCTATAAAGCAACCTGTCCAACTTAACGGAACTTCTTTATAATTTGTATGTTTAAACACGAATGTTAATCTGGATTATTTTATAAAACCAAACAATTTTAATAACAAACCACTTGCACTGTGATTATAGTATGTGTGTACTAGCAGGTAGAAAATTAACCATTTAAGAGTGAAATTTATATTAGTGTTACCACAGGAAGTGTCTGATACTAGAAGTTATAATTTATGCACTAGCAATAATCCTAATATGTCTAAAGTAATAAATCTTAATCATTAAGATATAAGCATAGCGGTTTCAATACTTTGAAATAGTTTAGTAGTAGCGTGTAAACTTTAAACTTATTGTAGCATTTTTAATGAAATCGTCAGCAGGAAATTAAGTTCTGGTTTAATAATCAGCTGCAATTAGAATCTTGTTAATTAAGATTAAAACAAAATAGAGTAATACGTAGGCACAGATAAAAGGAACAAATTGCTCTCTAGATTAGCTTTCAACCTCATCGTAGAGTTTAATAAAAAGTTTTATACCTAGTTTACTGAGAAGCTTTTCACAAAACTGTTACAATTCCGTTTATAGCAACATAAATGTGAAACTCTCTGAAACTATCTATCTATTTTACTTGAAACTTTGCTTTATATTTATTTACTTCCTCAGTTCCCATACCTTTTTTATCTTTCTTGCTTGCAACGCAAATATTTTTTTTAAATATGGTTTCACGTGCTATTTATAATTTCTAGGTTAAAATCATAAAAACTAAAATAATTCAACACAGGATTTTCTGAAAGTATATTAAAGACGATAATTACGACTAGTAGAAGTATATTTGACGTTATGATCCACTTTTTCTCCAACAAAAATTTCCATTGAATACTAATATCAATAAGAAATGTATCAGAAAAGCATAAAATCTCCAAGAATGCGGATTGTTTTCTAATGGCGTTCTTGTAATTCTGCAGTCCAGTGATCAATCAAAAGTTAACTGCAATCAATCAAGATCAACGTCAAACTGTTCCGCGCTCGATATGGCACTGCTGCAACTAAATGTCCAGTCATGTTGTGCAATCGATACACTTTTACTTTCAAGTAAATAATGGAAACGTTTCGGAATTAAAGTGCCATTTTTAAAGTATACAGTCGCAAAATAAACAAATCAGCAGGAGGCCAAACGAACTCTAGAACTCGACTACGAAAAGCTCTAACCTATAGGTGATATAATCTTTTCGTTGTCAGTTGAAACATTGCATTGCATGCTGCACACATATTTTGCACTTCAATCTTTCACTAAATCAACCAACCAGAAAGACTGTCACTGATTCGAATCATGATTGTGTTTGTTGTAGTGGTGTATCTTGATAGAAAACATGTATATTATTTTGATTACGTACTGAATATAATTTCTCGTAAGTCATATCGGTGTACTACCTAACGGTTTAGAATTGTTTCCCATGAATCCATGAGCGTATTCACGTTGCATGTTGTCCATATTTAGTTATTACTTTAATAGTACTTTCTATAAATTCCTCAGTCAAACAAATTTATTATTTTTCTGCAAATCAATAGTCCATAAAGTATACTTAAAAGGTTAGTACTAATATTTCATTTGTCATGAAGCATATTGCAACGCAGGTTGATGTTTATTTTGTTATTTTTATAGATAGAATTTTATTTATGAACCTTTAATTTTTATAACATTATTGCTGATAAAGAAAAAGATTAATTTAAACAATCGGTTTCTACTTAAATAAATAAGGACCAATACTCAAGAAGTGCACCTTAAAAAAGCCTAAGCTTGCCATTATTCACTTTACTAAGAGTACAGTCCTGGAGTGCTGCACTCATCGACACATTAACACCTGAGTCAGTTTTCCAGACGGAAATTAACTTGATGCGGTCCAAAAATTCTATACAACTCAAAAAAATCAGAACAGTTTAATCGGTCCTAGCAGAAAAGCTCTATATCTGCTTGACAAACCTAACGCCAAATTTAAAATCTATCTTACTGATATAATCTAGATAAAACTAAACACGGCGTTGTGCTTTGTATTAATAGTTTTTTTAGAGATATACAGATTTCTAGTAATTACCGAGTGCCTTTATAACTCTTTGGCCATTAAGAGATTTGTCATCATTTCCCTTTCAATGAATTTTGTATCTCTAGCTTTTTGATGTAAGGGTTTTCTAAGGAACTAAACAAAACCATAAAAAACATATCAAGGAGGAAATAAAAAAACTTAATGAAGTTTTGATTGAAAAAGTCATAGGGAGAAACAGAGGCCTCAAATGTTTAAGACCATCACTAGGTAATAACAAAATTATCTGTATTAAGAACCATCAGGACAGACAGACAGAGAGAGAGAGAGAGAGAGAGAGAGGAAATAGATGAGCACAAAATGACAAAGGTACGTAATAGAAAATTATTAAGAAACTTTTATAGTTCCAAAAGCAAAAGCTAAGCACAAACTCAGAAGATTAAAAGAGATACCGGATATAAAAACACCCTAAACCGAAAAAGTAATGAAAGCTATGAAAAATAACAAAGCTCCAAGTCCAGATGATATCTCAACAGAAATGTTAAAAGAAAGCAGAGATCACTGTTCAATAAATGCCTAGACTAATGAGAAATTTCCGATAACTGGAATGAAAGTATCACAATCCTACTTTTCAGAAAAGGAGAAAGAAGCGATATACGGAACTATAGACCCATCTCTCTGTTATCCCAAATATACAAACTTTGAATGAAGATTATCACCAATAGATCAACAGAAAAACTAGTTGCATACCAACCAACAGAACAAGCCGGTTTCAGTAAAGAATATAGCACTTTAGGCCATCTCCTACCTAGATTATAACTAAGAAAGTCAACGAATACCATCTGCCTTTACACCTTGCGTTTGTAGATTACGAAAAGGCTTTTGATACTATAGAGCTGTAGGCAGTAAAGCAAGCCATGATCAACAGCAGAGTAGATTCCAGTTACAGAAAGCAACAATGAGAATAAGATTAGATGAACCAACGAATTTCATACAAATTATAATTAAGAGGTAAGATAAGAGAATGTAATATCCACAAAACTATTAACCTTGGCCCTTGAAGATGTTTTCAGAACATTTGGATAGGACCAAATTAGGAACGAACGCAAATGGGAAAAGATTAAATCACCTAAGATTTGCAAACAACGTCGTTCTAATTGGAAACTCATCTGAAGGAACATGGACTACGATCAAACAATTAGCAGAGATTTCCGATAAAACAGGTTTGAAGATGAACTTAAAAAAGACCAAAACAATGACGAACACAGCCGAAAATAAAGACAGACAAGTGAGTAACTGTGCGTCTTAAAAAATGTGGTTAAATACATATACCTGGGACACATCACTAAGTTGAATAAAGAAAATCAAACTGCCAAGGTAACGAGACGGACACAATTAGCATGGGCAGAATTTGGAAACTAGCGTAGGTGCTGAAAAATTATAAACTCCTCCAATATTTTAAAAACAGGGTTTCCAATTAATGCATGCGCCCAGTACTTACATATGGTCGACAAACTTGGAGTCTTACCAAGAGAAACATAAACAAAATAGAAAAAACGCAAAGAGTAATGCTGGGAGTAAAGCTAAAGAACAAAAATAGAAACACATGGATTCAAAAGAAAACAAAAGTTGAAGATGTTACACAAAAGTTGCTAGACTTAAATGGAGCTTTGCGGGTCATACACCAAGACAACGAGACGAATGCAATTCAGTAATGGAGATCATAGTCACAACACAGAACTCGAGGAAGGCCACAAAAGAAATGGAAAGAGACCTCAAAAAATTAATCGGAGCACACTGGAAAAAAGTAGTGCAAAATAGGGAAAAATGGAAGGAAGAGTAAGAAACCCATGTCCAAAGATGGATAAGAGGGTGCTAAAGAAAAAGAAGAAAAAGTTTTCTTAGTTCTTCTTGCTCAATGCATGTGCATTGCTTTGAGTTCAAGAACAAAAGGAATGTACTTAGCAAGAAACTGGACGATCTATCCCAGAAAGGAAAAATGAAAGAAAGCTCGAAAGAAGATTGAAGCTGCATCGAATTCTTTCAACTTGCCGATTTTTCATCTACAGATCCTATGCCAAGGAAATTGCTTTTGGAATCACAACAAGCAGTCTTTTGGTTCCAACCATGTCAGCCCATCATCTTCTGCTATCGATTTCATTACCGATGTGTTCTGAGCTACAAGATTTGAAACCAAAAACCAAATGTCAAAAACAATTTTTTGAAACGACCAAGAGATGTATGCAACAAAAACGTTGTAAGCGCAACACACGAGAACTAACCAACTTTTTATTTTGTCTAATTCTAATTAATCTAAAGGCAATTTATCTAATTCTATTTTGTCTAATGCACTATTTTGCCTAATAGCCTACTTTGTGTAATTTCAGTTTGTCTAATACGACAAAGAAACTTATGTACTAGCTAAGGTTGTATGTGGCTATATTATATTATGTTATTACCATTTTATAATGAAACACAAAATTATTTGTTCGGTGAAGTAAGAAAAGTAATGTAGAATAGCTAGATCTTTAGAAATGGACCTGTATATTCCCCATCTTTATAGTCTTTGTCTGACTTAATGAGAGTAATAGTAACAAGCATTATAATAATTATTGTCATTAAACAAATTGACATTAGAAAAAATAAGATTAAACGGAATGGGATTAAACAAAGTGTGATTATACGAAATAAGAGCAATTCAAATTTGAGTTGGAATAAGTACAGCGAGCAGAACTCAATAGGTCAACTCAAATTCTCCCAACAGTGTCTCTAAGATCTATTGGTAACGATGGTAAAGAGGTTTAGTATAACAGAGGTAGGTAAATTAAAAGCTGATTTTACGCGGCGATTATGACGTAAGGATTACAACTTCCCATAGAAGGAAAGGAGATGATGATACTGTCTAGCGGATATAAGTTAAAGCACCTACAGGTGGAAATAAACAATATCGGGCTT
Source organism: Ignelater luminosus (assembly GCA_011009095.1). Classification (NCBI taxonomy): domain Eukaryota; kingdom Metazoa; phylum Arthropoda; class Insecta; order Coleoptera; family Elateridae; genus Ignelater; species Ignelater luminosus. Next base: position 299,951 of record VTPC01090163.1, read on the forward strand.
GAAACCAAAACTAATGTTAAATGTCTGGGGGTTATGATTGGTGCTAACACAAAGTCATATAAAAGAAGTGGCAAAGAAAGTAAAAAAGAAAACATGCAAAGACCGAGCTAGAATAATGTCAAATTTAGGAGGACCATCGGCCAACGAGAGATAAATACTCACAATTGTTGTCCACTTGGCAATGTTATATGTGCTCCCAGTATGGATAGACAACTAAAGGTATAACACAAAATGTAATTAGAATTTGTACTGCCTATCGCACAAATTCAACAAAAGCAGCTCGGTTTATTGCGGGTGTGATGCTCATTAGGCTCATGATAGAAAAGAGGGTTAGATTATACAAACAAAAACCGATGATTAAAAGAATAATTAGGAGTGAGATAACAACAAATTGGCTACAGGAGTGGTATAATTGCATAAAAGGTTAATAAGAAGTATGGACAAATAGGAAACAAGGCCAAATTGACTACTATCTGACCTACTTTCTTAGTGGACATGGGTGTTTTAGTAAGTACCTGGAAAGATCCAAGCTTTCAAAGAACGACAGATGCTGGTATTGCGAGAACTCCGACACCTCCCAGCAGACATTTCTCGCTTGCGACTGAGATTAGAACAAGTATAGAAGAGAGGCAGTGAAGAGAATGGTAGAGTAATTAAGATAGATAATGTGGTGATAGTGGGAAGCAGTTCAGCAATTTGTAATGAAAATCTTAAAATAAAAAGAGTTAAATGAGAGAAATAGAAATACACAATAAAATCAGAAGAAATTAAAGACAGTACAGAGGTCAGCAACCCCTACCCGAAGTGACACTACCCGTGATGGCGGTTAAAGAAGAGGGAGAAAGGAGAGCTTTTAGTGGTCAACCAAGCACTACCTCTATGCAAGGCTCCAAACAGCCATACAGCAGTCCAGGAAGTGCCTATTGAAGGTTTTTCCAATCTACAAAAAGGACAACTTTCAATGTATGGATTGGTTTTTTGTTTTAGGATCTCATTGACGTATCCTAGTTTATATTGCAAGTTATGACACTTTCTAAACATTTGAGTTGTTCTCAATTACCGTCAAGATGGCAGTAGCAATTCTCTATTTGATTACAAGTGAAAAGTCTTGGCAATACCTTTACATAAACTTCTTTCATCTCCAAATTACTGTGTAAAATTTATCGATATTTATCGTCGGAAACTGATAAAGACAATTTGGAGTCTGTGCTAAGATGCGCATGTGAAATAATTTAAAGATTGCACCCAACCTCGGCGCCTAATGCTTATGCAGCACTCTCGACTTTATGGATAATATAAGTTTGTGTATCATTATGCGATCATTCTAATATTTTTTGACTGATTTCGTTAAAATGTTTTCTAGGCTTTTATATGTTCTGAAAGTTGAAGGGCGACCAGGACATTCCTCATCGTCGACGTCATCTCGACCTTTCCAAGACCTTTTGTAATACTTGGAAACAAGAGCACGAAACAACCATTCTTTCCTATTAACTTCTTTTAACCTTTCACAACATTTTGTAGGCGCTATTTTCTAATTTTGCCAGAAATCTAAAATCAATTCGCTGTTCGACTCTCAGGCATTTTTTTAGACTACAGTCAAAACAAGCTACAAATGCATCATGTAATACAATAAATAAAGCTATTGAGCAGAGACTGTTAAGACATGTGAAGACATGCCTCATGCCTTAATCTGAGTGTTTTGTGAAAGTTCAGTCTCGTTATTTAATGGCCATACCTCTAGATATAAAAAACTAAAATCATCTAAATGTAATTTTTTAAGATTTAGAAAGAATACGCCAGTCATCATTAAGAGGTTGACGATTATGATAGTTTGGAACTTGAATCGCAATAGATATTTCATCATTCAATAAAAAAACTTAGAAAGTCTTTAATAAAAAGTATCTTTGCTTCAACAAAATGCTACAAATGCGCAAAACTGTACTGCTACTTTATAAGTAAAGGTAAAATCAAGTCATAGTTGTTTATGCTGAAAAGCATATTTCTTAGCTGTAAAGGAAGATAAATCTGAACCCCAGGTAGGTATGCGTAACATGGCAGGAAGTGATAGTTCTGAAGGAAGGGAGGTGGGAGAAAACGTTGAAACCATTGGTTATTACAGTTCCCGGTCAGCTTTACCATTGTAGCCACGAGGAACACAAACACAGTTACATCACCCGAAAGATGTTTCTGTATCGTGGACTGTGACATTTAGCTTCATGGTGGCGTATTTAACTAAAAACAGGTAAAATGGTCTGCGGGGTAAGGAACTTGAGGGATTATGTCAAGCATGAAAGCTAAGCTTGAAGTTTGCATCGATAAAGATGGAGGATCGGCAAAACTTAGGTACTATATTTTACCAAGTACATCAATCTGAATAAATGTTCAAAATATTTTATAAACAACTAAAATTCAATTTCATTAAAATTTTTAAATAAAAAACGCGTGAGAAAGCTATTTGAACAAATCGTTGTTATTCAGGACACTAAGTTTTAACTACATCCACTGTAGTATCCTAATAATAGGTAACATACGGATTGGTAACAGAGATGCCAATTTGTTCAAAATCTCTAAAAGAAAAAAAAAGATTGTCAAACAATTTTAGAGTTTTTTGAATGAAATTTGTATTCTGTTTTGTTATGTCTGCATTGTTAACTACCAAACAAAACAAATCTAAAATTTGTTGATAAAATCTTCTCCAGACCTAACAACTGATACCTAGTTCTTATCCTAGAGATCTGCGATTTAAAAAATATCTAAGAAACAGTCGAATGTAACCAGTAAATAGTAGTAGAGGTAGCTTTGTCTAGAAGAACAAACCTCTAATGATTTGTTACATGATCTATACAGATGAGGCTGTTCAGGTTGGAGGATATCAGTAACAGAGCAGACAGTTTAGCTACCAGTAAAAAAGGACCTAGATATTCAGGTTTTTTTTCTACAAAATAGAGTTTGAAATCCAACTTTTGAAATGCGCAGTATTCTAAATCCCATGCCAAAATTTATTTCTTATATCCACCATCGTGATATATTAATTCTTGATGATGCAACAGTGCGGTTAGATAAAACATCTTGCAGGTTTATCGGTTTACTTGAGATAGCTTAAAATCTAAATTACCTCAAAAGGTTCTTTCTCTACGTTTTTTTAAATATTGCATTCAGCATCTAACTACATCTGCGTTTGTTACTCACGTGTTATAACCACAATGGGAAAGGAGACAAGGACGCAAGTCATCTTCATTAAAGTTTTCTGTAATTTTTGCTTACTTTGCCTCTTATTATTATAGTATTAATCTCAGCTACAAAGGATCATCTGGGCTACAAAATGGTGATAAATCTTCTTTTCCGTTGTTTAGGCAAGTCTTGCGCCTTTGAGTGTTGTTTAGCCAGCTGGTTTGAATAGTTTGTCAAGCTAACTATTATTTTGGGTTGTAAAACCTCTGTTTTTATTTGTAATCCCGTTGCCACTATTCATCTCCAGATGGTTTTCACTTGCTTGTTAGTAAATCTGGTAGGTTTCGAGGTTGATGGTTTCGGAGACACACACAATTTCCTTATCTCTATTCATCCCTTGAACTGTCTCCACTGTTATAAACTCTACGACTTTCTTTGGTAGTAGGACTACGAGCAAAAAAAAGTTGAGCAAAATGTCTAACCACGAATGGCAGGCACGCACGAGCAATTTCCACATCAGACAGTAACATCGGCAGCGTTTTATTTTTGAGATCGATCACGAACAATAGCAAAATCGGCCAGTTTGATCATTTGTGTCTGGACAGATTTCCGATCCCATCGTGATCGGCTGAGTAGCTTTGTCCAAAGCATTTGAATCAGCGAACGCGTTCAATAGGACAAATGGCATCAAGTGTCATAGTCCTCTATCATGTTTGGAAATAATAAGAAACTACGTTTTGATATGTTATGAGAGATAACACCAGCTCAAGCAATTTATCGAAGTTATTAGTAGACACGCTGGTGTAACTATGTAAAGAATTCTGGAGACCGCGATCTTAAATCTCCGTTATGTTGTGTAGAAGAACACTTTTACTAATCTGGCACTTGTCATTTGATGCCGTCAGTACTTTCTTCGTCAGCGTCTCTAAATAAGAACACAAGCACATGCTATTTCTACTAAACTCATTTTTAAAATGTGACGTCATCTTTCATGCAAGCAGAAGCGATCCAACGATAGCAAAACCAAACAGAATAGGCGATCATAAAATCGTTCGTGGAAAATTTATTTAGGGGAAGGAAGGGAATGGTGGCCAAAGTAGGTGATACTGGCCAGCATGCTGTATATTGTGCAGAAATTTCATTAAAATCCGAGTGAAGCTCCATCCAACAGCAGTTTCTAGAAATAGTGTTGTCAATGTCGACGTGATAAAATCACCGGCTTATATGCTTTTTCCAGAAACTGATATTAGTTGTGTAAAAAGGTATGCGTAATCTCGTACAACATTTAAAATTGAATTGCGCTGATTTTATAAGGTTCTATAGTGTTTTTACTTTGTAATGGCTAAGTTTCTATTTGCTTCATAACCTCTCTGAATCTGTTTCATTGGTTTATAATATTCATATTATGTTTTTTCTTTGTATATACTTTTAGATGTCTAATAAATATAAAGGATTTACCAACAAAGCCACGTGGACATCAGATAATTTAAATGCAGCTTTTAAGGCCATTGAAAATGGTTCTAGTGTTAGGGAAACAGCACGGCTGTTTAGTATTCCCAGGTCAACCCTGCAAGATCATTGAAACAGAAGCGACAAACCAGGACCTTCAGTAGGTTGTAAGCCTGTGTTTTCCATTGAAGAAGAACGAGATCTTACTGCTCAAATTATAAAACTTTCAAAATTGTTGTATAGAGTGACCCAGAACAAAATTAAACATTGGGCATATACCTAATTTATAAAAAAAGTCAAACACCAGTTTAATAATGAAAACGGAAGAAATGGTCAGAGAGTATTTTTGCGAAGAAATCCTCAAATATCCTTTAAAAAGCCAGAAGCTACGAGCCTCAATCGCACCAAAGCTTTCAATCAACAAAAAGTCGCTTTGTTTTATGAAAACTTGAACAAGCTTCTAGAACGATATCAGTTTAAACAATTTCGTATATTTAATACTGACGAAACAGGCATAACTACAGTACAAAGGCAGGCAAGAATGTATGCAGAAAAAGGTGTAAAGAGGGTTACATTTGCTACTATGTAGTTTGGAGAGAGAAAGAACTATTCTTTGCTGTTTCAGCGCTTCTGGTTTTTTTGTACCTCCAATGTTCATTTTTGGTAGGAAAAGAATAGCATCGACACTGAAGAAGAACGGACCACCTGACGCAATATAAGGGTGTGGGGACAAACAATCCGTACATTTTCTTATTTAACTGAAATAGGATTAGACAGCGAGTGAAGATGTTTTTGTTTTTTTTCTTCTAATCTGCCACTGATCAGAAAAAGTATTTTTGTAATTGAAGTTAACAATATTTGTTTATTTACAATAATGCAAGCCTTAAGTGAAAATAGACTCTCCCAGGTGATTGCCGAATTTTATAAGGAATATCAACAGTTAAGAAGATCTTACACCGTAAAGCATTTTGTTAATATGGGGTTTGCTAGACAAACAGTTTACCATATTTGCAAACGTGTAGCTGCAAATTTCCCATCGAAAGAAAAAAAGGATCAGGAAGAAAAGCAAAAAAGATGCTAAGAAAGAAAAGAGAAGAAATTTGCCAATTTAGTCTCGAGGTTGTTCTTCTGCTTACATTTGTCCTTCGGGAAATTTATTAACAGCTGAAATTTATGAACAAAAATGCCTAAGATCTTAACTAAACAATTTCTTAGGAAAAAGAACATTCTGACGGTAATTTTGTCTTTTGGACAAATATGGCTGCTGCACATTATGCTAATCAAGTTGTGGCGGCATATCAAGAATTAAACATTCCCTTCATAGAAGTGTGTAGAAATGTCCTGAATGTTCCTCAACTTAGGCCGATTGAACGGTTTTGAAAAAATTTGAAAGAAACGTCTACATCGGAGGATGGAAAGCTACTTCGCATAAACAACTAAAAAAAAGATTTAAGGGAATATTGCGACAAACACCTAATTTCAGTTTTTCCAATTTAATGAAAAACTTAAAAACAAAAATTCGAAAGGCAAGCCGCTTTGGTACTGATTCTGTTCTTTAAATATGTATTTCTTATGAAATTAAACAAAACGCATTATGCGACCATATAACTTTTGCTAGGATTTTTCGTCCCCACACCCTTACTACTGTTTGCACAATGGCTGGGTGAACGAGAATTTGTTTCTGGCGTGGCTAGGACATTTTCAAAAGACCGTTAAGGCAACCAAAGAGGACCCTGTACTACTAATCGTTGACAATCAAGTAAACTATGAATGCTTACAATTTTTGTAGATACAATGGAGTTGCCTTATTCGTCATACCTCCGCATACCTCACACCATATCAAGCTCCTGGCTGTAACTTTTTATGCTCCTTTAAAATCAGCGTACAATTCTGAATGTGATAAATACATGAAATGCCATCCTGGGAAGAGAATTACTGTAAATGAAGTTGCTAAAAGTTTTAGTAAAAGATTTGTTAGATTAACGACCCCAGAGAAGGCTATAAAAGCCACAGAAATTTTTTCGATGAATTTTCACAGACACTGACTTTGCTGGTGCCGACAATTCTAACTTCCGTGGTGAATGTGTAACGAAAAACTCCAGAACCAGACAGAGTATCAATTGCTACTGCTGAAACTCTTTGTTCGGTGATTTATGTGCGAGAGACAACGCCAGAACCGACAAAAGTATGATTTTCTGAAATATTAAATCTTGTGCCTGGATGATCTAAAAGTAGTCGGAATTTTGATTATAACCAAAAAAAAAAACAACACTCAGAAATTCTTACTTCCAACCGCATGAAAAAGAAAATAAGAAGTCCAAAGAGGGTGCAATACAAAGAAAAGCACAGGAAGAGTTAAAACAGCTTAGAAAAATGTGTTGAAAGAACTTGATTCAAGTTATGCAGTCGATAATGCAAAACAAGAAGTCACCACTAAAGTGTTGACTGTTGAGGGGAGAGAAGAACCGTTAAATATGGAACAGTATCGAGTGAAGATGGTGAAGAAAACAGCACAGATTCGGATAGTAAAAAGAAGATTGATGAAGACATCTGTATGGTATGTGGAGAGTTTGACAAGACCAATGAATTATGGTTAAGGTATTTAATGTGCTCTGATTGGGCCGATGCAGCCAACGCAAAGACCGAAAAAGGACAGAAATTTATATGCGACTTTTGTGAATGAAGATAATGATGGTCGGGGGTCAGAATATAATACCGGCTATGACGTATCTCTTATCCTTTCGCAATAAAAATTTTATTTTGCGTTTTTACGTTTTGTATACGGATAGGTTTTCAAATAAATTATTTTTTAGTTACCTGTATGTTTCTCATTACTGAAATAGCAACCAGTTCTTCATAATTTTCAAAAACGCCTAGGGGCTGCCATTCCCTTCCTTTCTCCTATACTAGAAAAACGTGTTTGATTATTATTGCTGAATAACGTTTGCGTTAAATATTGTTACAATGTGCTGTACTGCGAGTACTTATGTAATAAATAATGGCCAAATGGCAAAATAGAAATTATATTGAGATAAATAAATTTTTTTTGTTTTAGAACTCTTGTTTCGATTTCAGTTCATTCGATTTTATTTAAAACCGTTCTTCAGCACTTCACGAAAATGAAAAATTAATATTTAAGTGCAGCAACTTAGTAAACATTTTAACACGTTTTACTAATAAAGCAAAAAGTACTACAACCCGTATTGTGTACCGTATAATTAGGAAGATCAAGTTAACTCCATAATGACTAAAATTGAGTACACTCTCTTAATATCGGGTTACTCAAGTGGTCCAGCGTGATGAATATAATTGATTGGTCCCTAATTGCCCATCCCTGAGGACCACAATTTATAATGTTTGAACCATTATGTAATAGTCAACGCTATGACTTAATAATTAATTTAAAGAGCGTTTTAATTTCTCTAAAAAAATGTGTTTGTACCTTATTTGCAATAAATACGTTTACGTAAGGAATTAACCACCGTTAAACCTATCCAATCAACCCCTCCTATAAAACTTTCTAGAATAACTCTCACTCAAGCCTGGAAATTTCTTAATCGAACCGGAGGTCTTTCCAATCTCAATCTTTTCTTTATCATTATTCCGAAGGATGATTGCGATCCGCGTGCCCCCCAATTTTCCCCCCTTTTAAGACATCGGTAATCCAAGCCACGCCTGATCGTCAATGCGGTACCTCGTGCACAGAATTAAGATTAGGTGTGTTTCCCCCGTTTTGCGATTTCTTTTGCTTATACTTATGCTTGTATAAAATGTAAACTTGTGTCCTTCAGGTTGATGTACGCGTGTAAGTATGCACTTTTCGAGTTTATGTTGCATGGATGTGGTTATTTTACGTTGTGTATAAAAGACAGAGGTTGCTGTCGGAATAGCTGTAATGCTAGTCTGACTTGTGAAAGAACTTGAAAGCTAAGCGCGTTCAGAATTATTTTGGCTTGTTTGAAGAGGTATTTGCATTTTTTACAACTTGTTCCTGAATAATGAAGACAATAACAATAAAAACGTGAAATTAATAAATGACGAATTTTTAATAAATATTCTAGAAAACATCAAAGTTTAAATGCAATAATACTGCACATCGATAGAAACGAGTCATACGAAATGATATCACAATAATGCACTAAATGGTGAATAAAATGTAGTCTGCAGCATTTTTTAAGGAAATGAATTAAATTTATTTTCCTGAATAATTTCGAACCCTCGGACACTTAAGGTGATGGATGGAATTTTTCTCCGTATTTGCTGAACTCTGCAATTCAATGTGGGCGTTTTTGTGGAGATTGTTAATGGTTTTTACGGTCATAATTTTGAATAGACAAAGAACTCGCCAGTATTATAAATGGAAAGCTTCTAATATCAACTCATTTATTGTAAAAGGCAAATAAATGTTTAGATTCTGCATAAAAAAATATTGAAAAAATAGTTACAATTCTTGATTATGTAAAAGGAAAATTGGGGTTTTAGAAGTAAAAAGAAGAACCGGGAACCTTAAAAGATTATTAACTTTTATTAATTAATTTGTTAGTAAATTTTTAACTATAACAATGATAAATGGTCCTTGTACAGGGACTGTTTAATCTAATAACATTTAGAATGTTAAAGCAGGTAATATCGTCTGCAAAATCCTTTACGTGATGTTTGGCTAATTTACTGTAGAAACAAAAACATAATTATTATTTTGTTTGTACAAATTCTCAAGTTTTGTATTTTCTTCTTAGACAATTGAATAAAAATTACAATTCCACGTTGTCTCTTTCAAAGTGATTGCATCGGAAAGCCGCACGGTGATAGAGACGATTTTTCCACTCTTCATAGCAGTACTGGAATTCGAATACTAAAATTGCCTTCAGCTGGCCGGTTACGACAGTTTTATTTCTATCATTTGAGGTGATTTTTCAATCTTGGAAAGAGAAAAAAATCACAAAGACTCAAGTCGGGGGAACAAGGAGGCTGAGGAGCCACAGGTATGTTTTTACTTGTCAAAAACTCATTAATTGAAAATGCAGTGTCACAAAGCGCATTGTCGTGATGCACAACCCAGTTTTCTTGATGCTTGGTCTCACACGCCCTTTTTCAAAGTCTTTCAAGAACGTCTCGGTAAAATTGTTGGTTTACCGTTTGGCCTTGAGACACAAACTCTTTGTGGACAATTCCCTGGCTATCAAAATAGCAAATCAGCATAGTTTGTATCTTGGACTTGCTCGTTCTTGCTTTTTTTGGTCTTGGCGAGCTTGAAGTGTGTCATTCCTGGCTTTGGCGCTTCGTTTCCGAAGACCCAAGACTAATCACCAGTAGTGACACGTTTCAGAAAATAAGGTTCATTTTCAATCTATTCCGAAAAATCAAGGCAAGTGGTGTCTCTTCTGTTGTTCTTGTGTTCCTGCAAAATTTCTTTCAGAACCATATTCGGGCAGACTTTCCTCATCCCCAATCCATTGATCAAAACCTCATAAATGGTGATGTGAGTCAAATGTAACTGTTCCGCGATCTTTGTGACTGTCAAGCGACGATCACAATGGACAAGATTCCGGATTGTGGCACCATTTTCGTCAGTTCTTGCAGTTGCCTCCCGCTGGGAGGTTTATCTTCAATCTGTTATCTTCTTTCTGAAAATGTCTTAAACCACCTAAGAACCTGTGCATTGTCTCCATAGGCTTTCTGAAGCTTTGCAAAGTTTCTGTCGCACTGTGACCAAATCTGAAGCAAAACCTGATAGTACAACGTTGCTAAAAGTTGATATCACTCATTTTCAGAACGCAATAGGAAAAAAAACAGTTTACGAAAAAAATTCCTATGAACAACCAAATGACTCTACGAAGTTCAAACTCGTACTGGCAAAGCATTACATATTGACCTACATTCCCTCTAAACTGGTAATCCCCAGTGTTGCCACATCAACTTTCAAAATTCTTAGAACATGTATAATCGATGTTATGCATAATGCATGAATGTCTTTCCCACCTTGAAGCATTCTGATGCCATATTCGGCAGAACTATGTACTGTTGACTTAAATAGTCTTTCTAATGTGCAGTGGACCTTTCTACCGCCTGCATTGTGTATTCTTTCTCAGGGAGAGTCTGTTCAGTCTTTAAATCGTAGTTGAGTGACAGCATGCACAAAGCATTTGTCGGAACTTTGTTTTTGTTTTGGTATAGACACCTGTCTGATATCAAAACAATCTTCTTGTAGGTACTATTATCGTGTTAAATAAAACTAATCAAACAATTAGTAAAAGTATTTGAGGTTGTTCCGGCATCTCCTTCGTGCCAAACGTAGGCATGAACATCTCTGTTATTGGTCACACATAAAATATACCTACAATTGTGAAGTTTCTGGTTCTAGTACAGCTTGGAGACCAACAGCTTAAGACAAAGTAGAACGCTTTGGACATTCATAATTATAACTTAAACATCTTCAGGTATAATAAAGATCGTAGTAATTCTTGCTTCACGTGCTTTCATTTTTAAATAGGTGTAAGTGAATGAGATGAAGCACATGTGCCACATGAATGTTTCCGCGGTGCAAAAATGGAAATCTTTTGAGGTTTTAGAGTTTCACAGAACTTTCTTAGAATTAATGAAAGTAACTGTATTTGATTTGAGTTTCTTGTTCATTTCTTTTATCTAACTTAGTTTGATTTTGATTTATTCTCCATCTTAAATATTTGTTACTAAGAATCCCTTCTGCTTCCCTATTTGACCTAATCCAATCATTAAAATTGCTTTTTTGAGATTTATAGTTGCTAAGAAGAAATCTCTAGATATTCGGACTTTAGTGCCATCTGCACTTGATAAATAGCATTCGTAGCCATATTTCTTTCTACCGTTTTGGTCACAACGTCTTTCTTGTTTTCTGTTTTTGCGAATGAAAATTTACTTTACTTTTTTCGTCTCATGTTTGCAATTTCCAAAACTTTGTAAATTTGTTTTTTCTTTGTGCTTCGTTGATTACTCCACACATAAAACTTTTTTTAGAAATTGCATTACACATTGAGTGTGGGCAGTTCTTTAATCTAAAAAATTCCTCTCTATGTTCAACAAATGTAGAAGATCTGAATTTTGGATCTGTTGTAGACTTCTTCAAGCCTTTGAACTTTAAAACCTACAACTCTTAATCATTTATCGTATCTTTGAGAAATATAGGTTTCCTCTTCAATGTTGTTCATAATACTCTTTCCTATCTAAGAATTATTACAATTATTATTGCTACAGCTTTTCTGCAAGTTGTTCTCAGTAACGTCTTTAGATGCAATGATTTCATTTAATAAATTGCGATCTTCATTCTTCTTTGTGCTTTGCAAACCTATATCTGTCTCACTGTAGGAATTTGTAACCCTTATTTGAATTGTTCAAATGGATCCATCTTTCAATGGGCTGTACATATATTAGTGTATAAAATAAAACCGCCTCATTATTTCTTCGCCCCGCAAAATCTGCTATCATTTTGTGGCTTAATTCTGTCTTAATCTAAGCTAATGTTAATGTTTTGTGGTTATCGAACAACAAATAGCTTATGCAGTCAACAACCATAAAACTTGGGATTTCTTTAGCCAGATGTGCTTTTTCGTGCCATTATGATTTCGAAAATTATTTACGCCCTATCTGAAATTATTTTGCACTGTATATCATCCCCAGCAACGCTTTCTGATAAAACCTTTTGATCTTTTCCCTACGGTGAAAATCTAAACTTCCTGCTAACGAAGGGGTGGGCAAACTTGGTCCACAGGTTCCAGTTCAGTTCTGGAGGTTAAGTTAATCGAGCCTTGTGATTTACTTGTTTTTATTCAAGGAAAGAGAGATAAAAATTACTTGGACCTGTAACGTTTGGGAGCCACTGCACAGGCTCAGCCATTTAGGTACCGGCCGTTTGGGAGCTGAACGTTTAGACGCGAGGAGCTTGAACGCAGACCGTTCGGGCACGGTGGATTAAGCGCAAAGTAATTTATTTTTATTTTGTTTTATATTTGTGTTACCAAAATACAAGAAAACAGGTATAACGATATCAACTTTTAATGAAAATGATGAAATTTAGAATTTGTAATTCGTTATTCAATGAGCAAGTCTTTAAATTCTAACATTATAACAGTTCACAATATTTTATTTACCATAGTATAGCTTATAGGCTAATTAAATCGCTACAGAAATTATAGGAAATAATAATTTGGAAATTTATAGAAAAAGGCTTTTTTTGTCTAAACGACCGCATCCCGTTCTAATGACAATCTGACGCCCAAACGGATGGCGCCCAATCGACTTTGCTCCCAACTAAACAACAATCACAAACAATCTGTTCCATTCGGAGTCTAAACCAGCGGTCTTGGATGCGTTTAGAATCGGTTTCTTCGTTCTGTCTCCTTGTTGAAAGTTTCGATTTTAGTTTTGAATTAAGGTTCCCAAGAAAATCTGAACCTGAAGTGCTTGTACTTCAATTATAAATCAGGATCAGTTGTTTTAACATTCTCGTCACAGCTATAAAGACTGGTATTTTATAGATACGCAAACATACGTAGTTCTTTGTTTTGATTTGTATAATTGCTGTAGTCTTTATGGACCAACTATTAAAAGTACACTGAAAAGAAGTAAGGTTGGGATATTTAGGGTCTCAGAATGGTCAAAATTGGGTGTCGTAATTTCGGGGAAAACAAACTAAGCATGATTCGTATGACAAATCAAAAATTAGTTCTGGAATCTAGAAATACATATCTATGTTGTAATATAATTTTCTTGCAAAAATATATATTCTCTAAACAACAGAAATAATTAATACATATTACGAAGCATGTGACATCATTTATAAAAAGGAGCAAATTTATTTTCGTACAGAAACGCAATTCAAACAGAATACAATACCTTTACGACAAAGAATAGGCTATGTACTTTATGAATAAAATTTTTAGTCATCACTTGGCCCACTAATTTTGCTAATCTCAGGGAAATTAACAATTCGTAACTTTCATCTAAAATGGTTGGAGTGCATTTCACCCTGACTTATCTAGGACGCATAATTTGCAGGGAATTAACATTTTCCAAACCCTTTTACATTCACTATTATGCAGTAGATGTCAGTGCAGCGTTTAAGTTCCTAAAGAGCCCCGCCTCCAAAGGGGTAATAAAATATATGTATTTTGCTTTTGTGGTAATTACAATTAGAGATATAATTTTCGCATTCAAATCAACAGTTATTTTTTTTATTTATTTGCTAAAAATAGTTGTAATCGTTGAAGTATTAGTTATTTTCTGCTGCAGAAAAAAATTAGATGATTGATTAACAAATTTTGAGTTTGTGTACCTCTAATTCAAATTTGAAATATTATCTCTCTTAATGCGTTCTATATAAGACACCCGTAACCATATTTCGGTTTTGTTGTATCAAGAAACAGGTAGACAGGGACAGAGAGAACAGGGACGCTCAAACCACCACGTGCGCAAGAGATGTAACGCACATGGACTGCATCTCCGAATAGGCAAGCATTTCTGAAGTTGAGATTTTTTATTTGAATATTACTTTTATTACTTTTGGAGTATTAAAAAAGGAAGGAGGAAAGTTGGATACTGTTTGTTATTTTTTAAATGTTTTTAATAAATTGGAAACGAATGCAATTTAAATAGATAATGTATTGGTATTTATTCTTTGGTTTTAGACCGTTCTAAGAAATTATGAAAATCTTTTTATATACTTGTTAGCATTTATTTTGTCCACCAAAACGTTTCAAAATTCTTATTTCTGATTTCACCTTTAGTGTCTCTCCAAATCATCAGTTCTATGTTTTGTCATTAAATAAATAAAGTTAAAACCTAATTAACCCTAGAAATTGTATGAACATAATAAAAGGCTTAGCAAGTACATATGTAAAAGAAATGTTATTAATTTTTTTAAACGACTTAAAACCAACGAAAAATAATCTCATACAAAACCTACGTATAAAATTTCTGCAACTACCTAATCATTGAAGAACCTTATTTACTTTTTGTTTAGAGTATCATAAAATAAACCATTCTTCTATCAATACGGTGAGCAGATGAAAAATGTCAACGGAAATAAAAACATGAATGTAGAAAATGCTGATGAATATATGCAAACAGATAGCGCTAACAGTGATAAGACAGAAAAAACCCAAACATCCATTCAGTCGAAATCCAAAACAACATCTGTTAGGTGAGCAGACATTTTGATTTTATTAGTGGTTGATATGTAAATCCATTGTTCCTTTCCAATCTTTGGGGCTCGTAAGCT
>VTPC01090163.1:319822-408084 GCA_011009095.1 Ignelater luminosus
TCCATTACACTTAATGCATTTGTCCAATCTGCGATTTCATTCTTGGAAACATTTTTCAAATTTCTCTGCTGTCATGGCTGACAGCTCCTTCTCGGTTTTTTTCATCGCCCCTTCCAAGTCGTCAAAATGCTGTTCTTTCATCCCCCTCTTCATTCGTGGAAACAAAAAGGAGTTGCACTGGGCGAGGTCAGTGTGTAAATGAGTAAGGGGCGTGAGGCAAAAGAGTCATGCCGTTTTTTGCTAAGAACTGGCGCACCGAGATGGCTGTGTGAGCAGGTGCATTGTCATGGTGGAAAAACCAGTCCTCCGTCTGCCACAAATCGGACACTGTTACATCTTCTCAGAACCTCCAAACTGAAAGCCTGATTAAGTCCACCATAGCAAAGAAAAATGAGGAGCAAGCAAAATTGCTTTTAACAACAAAATTGACGGTGACCAGACACAATTTAGAAAGAGTTGCTCGACGCTTGTCTAGCAGAAGAAATGTGTACTCCGGTACCCTCTAGTATAAAATTATTATCGTATACTCTCTCTCTAATTACAAACACGATTCTGTTTACGCTCTTCAGTGGACCACCTGCGGTCGTCTAAGGTCGGCCTTTGCCCTTCATCAACTTTCTAGGAAAGCTAAACCTGTTTCTGTTTAAAGCGGTTTCAATTGTAGCGCAATGTTAGCAGGCAGGAGTTGACGCGACGGATCTTAAAGATGTTTCAACGTAGCAGAACATAACCAGACAATCAAAGTGCTTAGAAGATCATCTTGTTGGTCTTCACCGTGAGATCACTAGGTGTAGTTTGAACATCAATATTGAGGGTTTCTTATATAAGACAAAATTCTTTGTTTGACAAGTTTGTAATTTACAAGTGACTAAAGATGACTACAGTTTATTAAATAAAAAGACTGTTGTATATCCTGCATTCTATAGGTAGGAATATGCTGGCTTGATTTAGATGACTGATACCAACTATCAACATCAACAGCGTCAATGATACGAGGGTGGTCTGAAAAGTTTCCGACCTAACAAAGATACAAGACATTTTTTCTGAACTTTTTCAAGAAGGTGATTGCCTCTTCATTTGACAAAAATCCTTGTCATCCGAGCGCAATTTTTAGATGAGGGAACAAAAGGGAGTCGCTTGGGGCTAGATCTGGTGAGTAAGGCGGATGGTCAAGCAGTTCAAACCGTAATTCGTGGATTTTCGCCATGGTAACCGCTGAGGTGTGAGACGGTGCGTTGTCTTGGTGAAACAGGGTTTTCTTTTTCTGCAAATGTGGCCGTTTTTTCGCAAGTTCTGCCTTCAGCTTGTCAAGTAATGATGCATAGTATGCTCCTATAATGGTTTTTCCTTTTTGAAGATAATCGATTAAAATAACTCCATGACTATCCCAAAAAACAGTCGCCATCACTTTCCCAGCCGAAAAAACAAGTTTTTGCCTTTTTTTGGAGCCGGTTCCCCCTTTGCAGTCCACTGTTTGGACTGTATTTTTGTTTCGGGCGTATAATGGTGTATCCAAGTTTCATCTACAGTAATTAATCGGCGCCAAAACTCGGATTTATTTTGCCTAAACTGCGCCAAAAGAGCGTTGGAAATATTCATTCGAACACGTTTTTGGTCTAACGTGAGCAAACGCGGCACCCAACGCGCGGACAGCTTTCTCATGTCTAAATGTTGATTTAATATGTGACAAACACGTTCTTTTGACGTGTTCATAACCTCTGCTATCTCTCTCACTTTAATTCGGCGATCGTCTAGCACCATTTGGTGAACTTTGGGGATGTTTTCGTCGGTAGTTGCAGTTTCTGGACGTCCCGAACGTTCATCGTCTCCCAAGCTCTTACGGCCACGTTTAAATTCAGCAGCCCAAAATTCCACTGCGGTAAATGATGGTGCAGAGTCCCCGTACACAGAACCCAACTCATCTTTTATTTGCAAAGGCGTATTGCCTTTCAAAAACAAATATTTAATGACAGCTCGATACTCGATTTTGTCCATTTTCACAAAAAAACTCACTCAAACGACTGTTACATAAAAACTGCGTTTCCAAAATGACTGAAACTTTGGTGAGTAACTGTCAACAGATGAACAACGAAATTTAGTAGCTTTTATTTACGAGTGCTGCCATCTTCACGTTGAGGTCGGAAACTTTTCAGACCACCCTCGTATTCTATGCGTAATAAAAATAATGATTAATGAGATTTCGAAAACAATTTACAATTTCTCGGGTCAGAATGTTCTAATGCATTCACTTCTTGCACCGGCCGTCTCAATGGTATTGCTTATATTACGGGAGTTGTAAAATCTAAATCCTCAAATAACAAAAACAGATTACTGTCGGTAGAAAATAAGAATTTTCCAGATGTACAGATAAATATTGTAAACTACGTTTCTATGAACTACGAAGAAGCGAATTAGACACCTTGAATGATTCAGACGAAAACGCATAGCATGACGGTAATGTAGCTAGAGAGGGATGTAACGATAATACGTTTGACAACTTCAAACTTATTACGTTTAGTCAAATAGCTCTGTAACACACAAAAATTTCGAATAAGTTTAAAATGCTGAAGATAATTCGCTCTTAAACAGATTTCTACAACTGCACTTTTAAATTTAGAATAGTACTTCTACTAGCTAAAAGGGTTCAGCATCTCTCGCCACAAAATTTGCTTTCCTTATTTATAGGTACTTCTCTTTTTACAAAATCCCAGCCTTAAGAATTCAGTGAACAGCAGGAAAACATCAATGGATTTTGTCAACGCATTAGTTTTAAGTAATTATTCTTTGTTTGATAATACGAAAAAATTATTACTCGATTAGTGTTCAGTATACGGTGTTTGTACAAAAATTTCTTTTTCTTGCCGATGTCAGACTATGTTACAGAAAAAGCTGTTTTGGTGAGCAAGCAGGTACATGGTACACTTCTGTGAACTGAAATGCACTGGTTGACGAAATCTTGTAATTCTATTTAAAGTTGGTTAAAGGCTTTCATACCAAATTTTGGGCTGAGATTGCCTTTCAAGTAGCTACATCGAACCGTAACTAACTGACACATTTAAATATTTCAAGTTAGAGAAATCGAGTAATTATTCTACCATTTAGAAATAAATCATGACAGAATTAGCACTTATGATTTTGATAGAACACCAGATATTTGAATGAAACCTTCTTTACTTTAGCACAAGCCTCTCCTTTTGTTCATCTCGTCTCCATCTTGAGTTAACCCGAGTACATCTAACATGAATCACAGGCACATTTTGTTTCTAAGATTTTTTTTGATACGTCTGGAACGTGACTAGCAAATGACCTAATTTAAAAGCAAAACGATCATTAGCGTATAGGATCTTTCTCACAAATCTTCTACTGCTTTAAGGAGCTTATTGACAGTGATAAAAAGCAGTCCACTGAGTGTGGAACCTTGAAGGACAAGTTTTTCGTTAGACAAATAAAGACGGTACTGCTCAGTGAAACGAAACTTTCGATTGACGACGCCAAGACCGTGGATGTATTTTAGGATGTTTTATCACCACTTTTAATGTTGTACAGCATGTCTATAATCGAAGAAGGCAGCGGACGCACTGAGGAAGTCGATTTATAGTTCTTTACCGTTGCAATCTTCCAGCTGCGCGGGTATTGCCATAAAGATATAATTATTTCGTCCGGACTATAAATAATTTGTTACATGAAACAGGAGACTGATTTAACTTTATCTTGGTAAACTGTTTGCTATACTTGTGAAAATTGTCCATCGCACAGTTTAATAGTTCCTATAGAGCAACTTTATTGGTCTGAAAGTTGCCCATGATTTTGGACTTCCTGGCGACTCGACGGAATTTTGAGTGTCTATTGCAAGTGTTGTTGGGTAGTTTGTTGTATTGCTCAGATGTCGTTATCTGAAGATGAAGAACGAAACAATTTCTAATGAGTTATCTTGTTCAAGTTAATCAACATAATGCTATATGTCCCACGGGCATTAACTGAGAAAGAGATGGACTTGCCGTCTTCAATTTTATTATTCCACAACTCGATTACGAGCTACTGCATATGATTTGGCACGTAAGGCAAATTTCTTTTCAGACTTCATCCAAAACATATCTACTTGAGCTTTTTCAACTTGCCCGTCATTGTTCGAGTGTTACAAAGAACATTTTCTTGAATTTAAGACGAAAGCGCCTTCTGCTTAATTATAGTATAAGAACGTAAACTCAATCGCACCAATCAAGTCGCAAGATGATATTTTCTAATAAGTTTTGTAATAATTATAGCAGGTGAATAAAAATGATTGAGGACAGTTTGGATTTCCAGTGCTAACATTGCAGTGGTTTTGTAGCTTATTAGAGTTGGCGCTGTTGCGAGTTGTCACTTAACCAGTCAGCGCCGTACGTGTTGTCACGTTAATTTATTTTCGTATTCGTCGTTGGATGGAGCGCTACCAACTTTCAAAATATTTTTGTTTTGCGGGAAATTGAAACTATCATCATTCATTGTGGATCACTGGTATATTCTACCCGTCTATCAATACCAAGGCCATTAGGAACTAGGACATCAGGATTATTGGATGACTTCTTTATCTCTACTCTTTTATAAACTGTGTCTTAATATTCAAAAAGCCTAAATGCCATTGGAAGCCCAGTATAACTAAAAAACAAATAAGATGCCTAACGGAGCTGGAGGTTTTAATATAGTAAAAATTAAAGGAAATTAAAAGTCTTTCTCTCACTTAACTTATTTTCTACTACACTACCTTTAAAACTGCGAGTTACTATTTAAATTTTAAACAATATTGTCATGTGTTTAATTCATGTGGTAATAATAAGGTATGCTAGAGGGATAAAAATAAAATTTTCTGCCGTCTCCACCGCAGGAATTCCGCTTGTTAAATCACGTGTTTAATTCCTTAGTAACCAACAAGAAAAAGAATACAATATTAAACATTTTTAAGTTTTTACGACTAATCAAAAAACAATATCTTCCAAGAATTCACAAAATAACAATTTTCCTGTAATTTGTTTATCTGGTGTATAGCTTTTATTTATCACATTGTTTTAACCGGAAATAAATTAAATGCCTTTAGTTTTACTATTCATAATCTCACAGTAATAAAAGTCAATTTAAATTTAAGAAAAAATTTAATATCGTATGTGACTGTTCTTTTATCTAGAGGATCACGTAAACTTTAATTCTTTTAAAGGTAATTCAAGAAGATAATCCATTTCCTTATCTTTAAAATAGTTAATTAGACAAAAAATCTAGTTCAGTTTCTTTTGATCATAATATTGACTATAAAAATCTACCACACACACGGATGGAATTCTCAAAGTGGTTAAAATCAATTTAACAACGCTCTCGCTTCATTCTTTTATATGATGTGTTCCGAAGACAATTTTTCTAACATTAAAACCTATAATTTCCCTAGCAAGAACGGCCTTTATACCGGCCGATGGTCAAGGTCGGTTATTCAAACAACAAAATATCAAGAATATGTTTTTATTTATGGTGAGAATTAAAATTCGCTGCACACAATGAAACACCACTAGACAGACATAGTTACTTGACTTTGAAGAGCGTTTTCAATGGTATCTTGTACCGCACGTCTGGTGAGTATTGTAAAAATGTTGCGGTTACGGAAAAATGTAGACTTTTATTAAAATAACTGCAAAATTTTATTTATTAAAACAGTTTATGTAAATGAATTATTAAGAACAGCAAAGATAGAATACATAATTTTGTTAATTACGTAGTTCAAGTTTGTTATTCATTAGTTGTCCATATAAAGTTTTCGCTATTCTGAAAATTATTGTCACTATTTGTATTATTTCTTTTTAATCAATTGTCAGTCTCTTATGGATTTCCTATCATTTTAATAAATTTTCTCATTCCTTATTTGTGACTTAACTTCTCTCTAAATTTCTCTGCATTGTTGCCGAACACGCGCGTTTGAAATAATTTTGTTAATTGTGTGTATGTCACATGGTTGCTTCAATCTAATTACTATTTGCAGTTTTACTGAAATTACTGTATTGACATACGATAAATAGCACGCACAATTACGACACCTCTTTTGAGAAAGTGTTAGAGATTGACATCCGACGCCATACATAGTTCGCATTCATTCTCGCTTGAATGTCTGCATTAGAGCATTAGTCCGTGCTCGTTGCTCAAGTGTGGAAGTTTTACTAAAAGGATACTGACACTTTCAATAGTACAGCTTTTGCTTGTTATCTTACAGTCTGCTAACTTTCTTCTCTCTTTTTTACCTTAGGAACCTCCACAACGTCAACCAAATCCAGAGGTACGAGGTCTGTTCAAAAACTATCGCGAATTTTGAATTTCCGCGTGTTACGTATATTCGATTTTCGATTTTTTTGTGGCATTCTATTGGTACTCATGTCCCTCACTTATGCCGACAAGTTCGGCCATTTTGAATTTTCAGTTAATTTATGACAGCTGTTTTACTTGGACGTGTTTTGGCTCGTCTTCGATTTTTGTCTATTCCAAAAAATGGATCAAAGAATCTGTATCAAATATTGTGTGAAAAACAAAATTAAGTGCGCGGACGCATTCCGAATGTTGCCTGTGGCGTACAGTGAAGCTACCTTGGACCGAAGCAACGTTTATCGGTGGTACAAAATGTTCTCAGAGGGCCGAGAAGATGTGAACGACGAAGAGCGTGCTTTTGGTTTTGCTTACAGTTTTCTTCGATTGCAGGGGCGTGGTGCATCATGAGTTCTTGCCACAGGGTAGAACGCTCAATAAGGAATATTACCTGCAATCCGCCAGAAACGCCCGGATTTGTGGAAGAACAAAAATTGGCTTTTGCACCATGATAACGCCCCTGCTCACACATCGTTGCTTGTGCGCGAATTTTTGGCCCAAAACAACACACTAATGATGCCGCAGCCACCGTATTCCCCAGATCTGGCCCCCTGTGACTTCTTCTTGTTCCCGAAACTGAAGAGGCTCATGAAAGAACGACGCTACGCTACGATTGAGGAGATAAAGACGGCATCGAAGAAGGAGCTGAACAAGATCACAAAAAATGATTTTTTGAAGTGCTTCGAGGATTGGAAAAAATGTTGGCACAAGTGTATAATATCTGATGGGGATTACTTTGAAGGAGACAAAATAGATACTCATGAATAAATAAATAATTTTTGAAAAAACACAAAATTCGCGATACTTTTTGAACAGACCTCGTATAAATAATAGAATTAAATTGGCCCTTAACAGCCTAGGACATTCAACCTTACGAGTAACCAATATTACAAAAAAATGCACAGGAAACAATAACAAAAACTTATCAAAAGACTACCTTTATTCTTTATTGATATTGAACAAAAAGACAACAATAAAGACGTGTTTAAAATCGAAACCTTGCTGCACTGTAGCATTAAAATAGAAGCCCCCAAGAAATCTAAGAACATCCCACAATGCACCAACTGTCAACAGCTTGGTCATACCAAAAACTTCTGTTATAAAAACCCTAGATATGTAAAATGCGCTGGCAATCACCACACAAAATCATGTACAAATAGAAATACAGAACCTACATGTGTACTGTGCGGTAGTAGAGGACATACAGCCAACTACAAGGGATGTCTTACTTATCAGGCTAAACTAAAAGCATAACAACCGAAGAAATCTACGGTGACGCAAAGACTTCAAACGAGAAACAAAAGTACAAAGTACACCTGAAACATCGGGAAAAACCTATGCGCAAGTAAGCAGTAATCAAAACCAAGAAAATGTTCAACCAGCAAAGAAGAATGCTAACAACGATGAACCTACCATTAAAGACTTAATGGATGTGATCAAGTCTCAAGGTAAATCTAACTTTGAGCAACTATCTAATAAAGTGGAAAAGCTAGAAACTAAGTCCACTGCTAAAAACCAAGTTAAGACTCGTACTTAATAATAACTCGTTCCTGCGCATAATAACTTGGAACGAACGAAACCGTCCTACAAACTAACAACATAGATATTTCAATGATATCAGAGACACATTTCACTGATAAAAACTACATCAACATTAGAAGATAATGTGTGTATTGGACCACTCATACTAGTGGACGTGCTCGAGGAGGTACAGCTATTATTCTCAAACAAAACATTCTGCATTTCAACCAAGAAAAAATCAGAGAATCATATTGGCAGTCTACTATTATAGGGATTCAGTATAATGGTGCCGAATCAAACATTGGTACGGTCTACTGTCCGCCAGGCTATAGCATTACCAAACAACAATACAAAGATATCTTCAACAACGTGGGTCCAAGATTCATTATTGAAGGTGACTTCAACGTGAAACACACAACATGGGGTTAAAGAGTGATTACTCTAGGAAAAGGTAAAACTCTTCTGGAAGCAATTCAAACATCCAAATGTCAATACCACTCATCAAGAACACCTACATACTGGCCTACAGAACAGGATACCAGATTTAATTGAGTTTTTCATCATGAAGGGTATCGCAGACAACTGCCTAGAAACAAAAGGGATAGATGATATGACTTACAATTATGTAACAATTCATGTCACTGAGTGCAACTGTCATCAAGAAAAAAGAAAAAAACAAATCTTACTAACAAAAATACGGATTGGGACGTATTCAGAAGTGAACTGGATAATTTAATTAATTTAAAAGTTAGATTGTCTACTGCAGAAAACTTGGAATTTCAAACTGAAGGTTTCATAGAATATTTACGAACAGCTGCTAGTGCTACCACTCGTGCTCCCAAGGAACGTGCAAAACAAAAGATTAACTACCATGCTAAAATAAGAGAGTTGACTACTA
This sequence comes from Ignelater luminosus, assembly GCA_011009095.1. NCBI lineage: Eukaryota > Metazoa > Arthropoda > Insecta > Coleoptera > Elateridae > Ignelater > Ignelater luminosus. Next base: position 328,617 of record VTPC01090163.1, read on the forward strand.
AACGCAGAAGAGCTAAATGTGTCTGGCATAGATCCAGAAATCTACCGGACAAAAGAAGCAATACAGTAAATTTTCTGATAGAAGAATTTAATAAGAACTCTACCAAATCGTACTTGAATAATCTGGGTCCTGGTGTGGATCATGATTATTTTCTGTGGAAGACGAAGATATAATTCAAAAACAGCCTCTCAAGGATGAACAGGGACAATGAGCAAGGAAAAATTAAGAAAAGGCAGAATTGTTTGCGAGACATCTTGCAGCTGTATTCCAGCCCCATAACATCCAATCAAACATGGATACAGAAGCTAGAGAAATTCACACAAATATTTATCCGAAGAAGGCTCCAGGTATTGATAAAATATCGCCAGGATTCCTGAAGAACTACCAAAAAGGCAGTAATTATGCTAATGTACTTGTTTAATGCCTGTTTTTGCCTGAATTATGTTCCAAAATGTTTTAAAACAGCGAAAATAATTATGCTTCACAAGCCTGATAAGCCTTCAGAACAAGAAACATCCTACAGACCTATCTCGTTACTACCAGCAATATCTAAACTGTTCGAGAACTTTTTTTTTGAAATGGTTAAAATCTCTGATTAATATACCTGATTTCCAGTTCGAATTGGGGAATAATCATTCAACAATTGACCCAGTACATTGTGCCACAGCCAAAATTGAGCAAGCGATTAAAGAGAAAGAATACTGCCATGCAGTCTTTCTGAATGCTGCACAAGCGTTTGATAAAGTATGGCATCAAGGACTCGTTTACAAAATGAGCAAGATACTGCCAGAAACTGATTGCCGTCTTTTGGAATCATACCCTTCTGATAGAAAATTCAGAGTTGCACACAAAGAAACTCTCTTTAGTTTCTATCCGACCCAAGCAGGAGTACCACAGGGAAGTGTCCTTGGACCGCTCCTCTACCTTCTGTATACAGCCGATATTCTACAAATGAAACCTTTATTGGAACCTTCGCCGATGATACTGTGATCATGGCTATCGATTCAACGGAGATAGAAACAGTAGGAAAACTTCAACACGCCCTGAATGCTATGAGCGAATGGACAATAAATTAGAAAATAAAACTCAATGAGATAAAATCAACCCATGTCACGTTTGCATTGCGTAAAAGTAATGACAATTTAACCACCTTCCTCAATGGAATACAAATTCCTAAGAACGAATCTGTCAAATACTTGGGTCTCCATTTGGATGAGAGATTAAATTGGAAACACCATGGAAAGCAAAAAGCTGAGCAAATCAGTCACAAAAGAAGAAAATTGATCTGCCAGGCAAACTTTAATCCGATTTGGATGTACTGTATAGAATTGTGGAGCTGTGCTAGAAAATTCAATCTCGAAATTATTCAACGAACCCAGAACAAGCTCCTAAGTGTGATTACCAATGTGTACAGATACGTAACCAACAAGGAAATCCATGATGATCTACGTGTGGAATGTATTGAGGTTGTAATCTGTATATATGGCAAGAAACACGAGGAAAGACTACATAACCACACCAATGTTGAAACCATTCAGTTTTTGTACACTATCCAAGACGTGAGAAGACTCAAACATGTTAAACCTTTGGACTTGCTGAAACTCAGTGTAGTGATACAGTGTTGCGTCATAAGTTAAGATCTGACTAGGGAACTAGACACTGGTGTAGTAACCCCGTACATGTTTTTACTCAAACAAGGTTTTAATTATCAACTGTAATAAATTAACTAAGTGTTGGACATTAAAGGATGTTTAACAGAAAAAAATAAATACATAATAGAAACAACAATGATTTAAAACCAATTGCAAACATACATACCATAGTTTTGAAACTAACTACTTTTATGAGAAAGCAATATCTTTCAAGATAAAACTGCAAGAACAAGTTACTTCGAAAGTAATAAGGCTTGTATTGAGGTCCGCTGATTGCGTTCGTACCATCTCTAGTCGAGCCTCTAATCTTCGAGTATATGACACTAATCGCAGTCTTTCAATTATTTAAAAACTTATTAGAAGCAAAACCTGAGGTATTATTAATAAATTCTCAGGTTGAGCTCTTAATATTGCCTTTATTTACTCTTTCCTTATTGTTCAACATTTATCATTCCGCAGGATAATTTAAAATGGCCAAGGATTCATCATAACTCTTTCCAATTTAAATGCATCTACCTTTTTGTATTCTTAAGCTTTTCAAAGTTTGGCCCTAGTATTAAACTAAAGTTCAAATAATTCAGGCTTGGTCTTGATCTTCCCTTCAAGATCATGATCTTAACAGTCTTAGATTTATCTCAGAATTGCAAAGTCCTTATTTATCACTAACAGTCATACCAAACCGAACGTGACTATTGAGGCATTCCTGGACATACTACATGGTGCACTTGATAATACACTATATATAGCTATATCATACACTTTCGTAAGGTAAATTCCCTGTGGTGTCTAGATAGGTAAAATCCATGCTTACCGTAGTGTAATTCGATCCACAATTCAGACTTTCATTTTTTATTGAGCTTTTTTTGCGCGAATAATTGGACATTATGAGATTTTGCTGAAAATCTTTACTTTCGTTACTCTCTTTGTCGCTATATACATTTTATCACAAATATCGACTAAATGGCCTTAAAGCTCTACATTCTTTAGTACCGCACTACTAATAGTCAGAAGAGTTATATGCCTTCAAATGACTTGCTGCCTTGGAAAGAAGACATTGAAGGATAATCCCAAAGGGTTAAAAAATATGTAAAACGTGAAATTGAAACCCGATGGTCACACGTTGGCTCTATAGAGTGGTTGCCTTTATGTTTGTTTAGTTTGTTGATCAACGATTTAGTTAATAGCGATTTCTTTCCTAGTCGCTACTTCCTACTTCTCCTACTGCCACCCGGGAGATTTCTTGAAATTGTTTCTCGTGCATGTCATGGTAAAAATGATGGAAAGATAGTAAAAGTCACACAGCAAATATGCAGCCTAATTCAGTAAAAATTATTTACTGAATAATGTTCATTTATGGAAAAGGGACGAAGTTAAATCGTGTAACAGTTGAATATACAAGAAACTTGGGCTTTCTACGAACCTCAGAATGGCAAGATTGTCTAGTACCAATACATTCCGTTGTAGGTATTGCAACAAGAAAGAAACCCTTCAGTATGTACTAGTATACTGCAGGTTTGGAAGTACTTCACGAATTAAAAGACAACAACATTAAAAAATTTCTGGTTAATGCACTTGGCTGGAATAGATATAATTGCCATTAAGAAACCACGCAATCTTGTATTTCTAATAGATTGCAGTACCATTATATAGTGCCATTCTTGTTTAGTTGGAAGAATATTCAGTTTATCTTGCACGATTTTTACTTAAACACACATGCTGCTCCTTTTTTTATTGTTCAAATTTTGCGGAATTGTGTGGACTAGACGCTGTTCCGAGCCAAGTTTGTTTTAATGTAGGCAAATCTACGTCTAAAATTTTCACCGTACATTGGTGTGCGTTGTGTTTATATACGGTCCCTGTGCGATCCCGTCTTTTAGAAGATATCCGCGGACTCGGAAAATGCCGTCCGTCATAATACAGGTTTCAACGGGCAAAGAACGCTCTATTATACAGACAGGGTGTTCGTTTGGCTATCCTTATTTCACTTATCTTTAGTACGGCTGCGCCTGGCTAGGCGTGGCTTTTAGTTTTAGCTGGTTTGATGCGTACGGGAAGTGCGCGAAAAAGTAAAGATTCACTCTCGAGCGTAAGAAGGTCGGCGTTAAATAGATTCCGCTGCAAAAATGATATTGTTGTATTAAAGAATTATAGAAACTCATTGATAATAGTGATTCTCTAGGCTATTTGCTATTGTATAATCGGAGATATTTTAAGAATTTTTGTGAGTGGACGGAAGTAAAAATTCGAAGTCTTCATTTTTGTGGCTGAAATATATTTGCTTTAAGCGTGTCCAATTAAATTTGGGTTTGTGTATACGATGTTATCCTTTTTTTTTGGTTTGCAAAATCTAGTAAATATCGATTGCGTTTGGGTGTATCAAACTTTCGTTGATGGAGAGTTGCTGTTTGATAATGTTTAAATGCTACTGGCGGTGGTGAACAACTGTATTTGGTTTAAAATCTAGAGAAATGAAAAATGTGTAGATTTCTGTAGCTAAAAGCTAGACAAATTCTGTTTTCCTTTGCTAGAAGAATATCTAATAATAACTTGAATTTAGATTTAATCGGTGTGTTAGATTTTATTCTTGTATAGTTACAGCAAGGGTGTAGAGTGCGAAGCATATGCTTAAAGTAGCATATACTGTTTTACAATCTGTGGCCACAAGGAACATACGAGAGGGTATTAATATATAGTTGGCCTGATCTAGAAATAAACTACTTTTTCGCTAAGTAATATTATTTTATTCAACATAATCACCTTTTAACTCTATACGTTAAATGTATGTATCAAAAAGTAATTCTAATGCTTGAGAAAAAAAATTGGTATCCTGTTCTGCATCAATTATAATCTCATTTTTTAAGTTTCGGAAAGAGATAGTAATCAGACGGGATCAAATCGAGAGAATATGGCAGATGGTCGACGATTTGAAACCCCATTTCACAGATTCTTTGCAGTGCAATACGAGATTTGTGGGCAGGCGCATTAACCTGCAAGAATAAGACACCTTTGGAAATTTTTCCTCGTCGTGCTTCTACAATTTTGGCCCGACGTTTGGTTAATAGAAATGCATAATACTCTCCATTGATTGTTTTTCCTTGCACCAAGTAATCTGCAAAACTTATGCCATCTTTGCCCCAAAAAATGGAGGCAGGAACTTTTCCAGCTGAAAACCTTTTGGGTTAAGGAGAACCCCGACGTTTCTACTCCTTAGACATTTCTTTAGTTTCTGGATCATGATGAGAAGCTAGGTTTCATCCATCGTAACAAAACGATTTAAAAATTTTGACTTGTCACGTTAAATTGATTGCAAATCCACTGAGATGTTGTAGCGGGACAGCTTGGCATCCATTTTGCAAATAACCTCCTCCTGGTCTTTCATCCGTAACATCTTCTGTACTACGTTTAAAATTGGCAACCTAGTTTTTAAAGGTTGAATAAGATGGACCTTGATCTCCCAATGTTATTGACATGTCATCAGAAAATTCTTCGCCAGACAGGTACTTGATGATCGGACAATACTCAATTCTGCTGAAGTTCTTATCTTCACCTATCATGGTTTACTTTTCAGAACACAATCTCGAAACGACACAACCTTCTTTGATAAAATTTAACATGTACACTTATCAAAATTGATAGTTTGTTTACTACTAAGAGATTTTAAGAGAAATTTCTAAGGGCAATTGTTTATCAATACTCCCTCGTATGTATCACGTATAGGTCCAAAAAAGTCTTTCATCCTAAACGTGTTAGTAAACAATTATCCACTTCTTATAGCGAGGAGTGACTAGCTTCCTCCAATCTTTTTTTTTTCTGATATCAACACTAAAAAGAATTGTCTGGTTCTAGAATGAGTTAACATTTAGCGAAAGCACCAAGACAAAAATCAATCTACGGGCTCAAATCAAGGTTAAAACTTTTTATCCTACCTAACTAAATATTGGTTGGTCAACTGTTCGGATTTTGGCTGTTCCAAAAGAAACATGTATTGGCCGTTTTGGAACAGAGACAAAGCATGACTCTTATTTTGGTACTAGAACATTGACACTTGACCTCTCACTAATTACTTTGCTAGACCCATCACTGACTGAACTCTCCAGAGATTCCACAGTAAATAAATAATACAGTAAAGCAACATTTTCGATATAATGATTCACCTGCTAAATTACCAATTCTCTCCTGGGGGAATATAAAGGTTGCCTGCTAACAAACCGTAGTCATGTACATATAAGTTTCAAATTTCACGAAAATAGTCATTATTACAGGCAATTAGTGTAGAGACAATGAGAAGGCCCGTATTCACGTGTTTTGTGAATGTTAGAGAGGCTTTGTTATCTCAACGTTAAATTCCATAAATTTAAAGTCATATAAGAAGCTGATGCCCGTATTTACTTCACAAGCAAACTCAAATTACCTTTTTCCCTACCGCAAATCTGAACACGCGACAAATACGTACAAAATTGTATTCTTGAGTTAGTACTCAGCTAGAAAACATTAGAGCATGATTGAGTAGAAATCAAATTTGAGTTTTACAAACACATGAGATAAAGACAACGCTGTCGTTTGCTGCATCGGCTAGTCTCTGCTGATTACCGCTACCGCATAGTATTACATAGAGAGTCAGGTGTTAGTAGCATCAATTGAATGGTGGATTATAATCAAAGACAGTGTAGACGAGTAGAAGAAAATAAGGAAAAGAGGGATAGCTATCTGAAAAGTGTCCTTGGATAGATTCTAAAATAAGGCCTTCAAGTTGTTTAAGCGAGAGACAACATCAGAATTTAGTGCATTCCGAGACAACTTTAGATTTTCTGTGCCCTTCACCAAGCGCTACGAGTCTAGCAGCGTTAACGTAACTGTTGGTAAAAAATTTAATGGCTTGAATAACTAAACTTACTTAATAAACCCGACTGATTTATAAAAAAATGACGAATATTGGGAAGATCAATATGTATGTTCAATTTAGATTTAGTCTGTCCAGTTTAAATCATTTTCAGGGATTGAGTTCAGAGAAATTGTTCATAGGTTTTTTTGTCAAAACAACACTTTCAATAACAACCACTAAAACGGAATAATATAGGCTCAAGGGCACTGAAACAGGTTTTCCATTTGGTTTTATCAAAGTCTTAATACAGCTTTCATATCAAACCTTCATTTCCATTATTCTAATTGCTTCACACACATATTGCATTGATGGCAAATCAGGGATCTTATCTAAAAATATTTTAAGCAGATTTCTTGTGGAATTGATTCATGCAGGAACAAATCTTATTGATTTCTGCTTCAAAGCTCGCAAAACTATTGGAAAATATCCAAGAAGTAGAATAACGTTTAGTTCACGTCATTTATTGGTAATTAATTACGTCACATTAACGCTTGAAAAGACGTCTTTTTGATGCCACAACAGTCATTCTGCTTACTGAGTACTACTCTAGATAAAGAGAACTTACAGTTCTCAATTTGTTGTTAAGAAGTGAAATGAAAGAATATTAAAGCCATGCAACAATTAACCTTGCAATTTCGCCGTCTTTGTCAATTTTGGTTTGTGATTAACCACTTGATTCACTGAGTGAGGTTAGGTTAGGTTAGTGCAATAGATAAGCAAACCATAAAAAAATTCCATAACAATAATGTGTCCAAGAATCAAGGAGCTGATTTTTTCTGTTGCAAAAATTTTTTCTCTTTCTGTCGAATATCCAGTTTACACCTCTCTTTATAAATATTTGTGCCTTCAAATCTCTGTGCCCTGAAACAAACACCTTACTAGCTTAAAGTCTAAGGTCGATCATGGTTTAAGTTTTCTTCTTTTGTTTTCATCGGACTGCTTGTGTATTTCCTGTGACTTAAAATGCACCTCGCAGAGTTATTTAGTTAGTATCCCTTTAACACGTTTGCTGCCGGAGTATCTTACTCCTAGTACCGATCATATTCTTTCTTCAAACTGATAAAATAAATTAACTTTTATTTTTATAACAGGAAATGTTTTTAACTTATTCATTGATATTTCTTCTATCGAATTTTTGCAGTGTTATTCCTTAATTTATTCCAAGTTAGTCACTTCTTACTACATGTACATATTAAATTATCAAACAAGTTGCAATGAGAGCAAACATTACATAGCTTAAGAAATTCAACGTTTGCTGTACATCAAATGCTGCTGCATTCTATATTATAGTAAGTAATGATACAAATATACTAGAGAAGGAAAGGAACCTCCAAACATCTCTTTAGATTTAATATTATGCTTTGTGTTTAAAATTGATGTAACGGAATTCATCATCAGGTGAAATAGCTAAAGGTTTAGTTTCAAATTAAAAAAAGAAATGGAATTGTCCAAAAATTTTATTTGGTTAACACAATAATTATATGAAACGACAACTAGAATCACGTCAAATGTCATTTTTTATCAAAGCACCAATTACCGACCGACAATCATCGGCGAGGTGCTTTAATTTTCCGCTTAATATAGATCTCTCAAAATCTGTTGGTTCAAAATATCCATTTGGATATCTAATTATTTACTGGCTATCAAACAGAATCAATCAACTTAACATGACACATGCTAAAGGCAGCGTTCCTAATATGGAGCTGACGTTCTGTAAACTTTGGGATCTCTACGTGTTTGACCAACCATGTGAACACGGGACACGACATTAACAGCAAAATAATATGAGAATACTCATTAGCAAAACTATATAATTATTTAAGGAAATTCTGCATTATTTTTTTTAAATTGAATCTCATCGTTAATAAAACGTGTTAAATTAATAATTAAATTGACTAAATTTCCTTGTGTAAACGCCAATTTAAAATTAGTTCACAAATATGCCATTTTCAATTTAGCTAATTGTCTGCAAATTATAACTCTTGCATTGTTATGGGCGCTGTAGTGGAAAATTCACCATAGGATCGTAATTTACAGGCGGTAAAACTGTTTAGGCCGCAACACTGCAAAGTCACGGTAGAAAATTTCGAATTTTGAGCTTGAATGCATCACGACGATACTTCATTTAAAAGAGTGGGAAATGCTACCTTATTTTTTCTCCTATTGTTAAAGTTTACTGAAAACTTTTCAGACATAGCTGCTGCTAGTACGTTTGTATAACTAGAAGTTTTAATATGCAAAGTGGGTATTTGAATCTTGAAGAATATAAAACTCCATAGCACATCTCGACGTTCAACACAAAGAATTGTGACGTCGTTTGAATAAAATTGCTATTATTAAAAAAATTCCCATTACATTATCATATCTGACATGAAAAAACAAAAGGGGAAAAAGTGCGGATGTTGGTAAATCACACGTCTAAACTTCTGTATTATCATCTTCAGGCTTTTATCATGTAAATTGCCCATTTATTTAAAAGTTACCTTGTTGCTTTCGCGGTTATCTTACTATAGAAGAGAGAATTCAAAAAGTTTTATAAAACCCGTTTGCGTTAGCAACTTTATATAGAAAGTTTTGTAAAAATCTCTGAAGATATGAATTTGATTTTGCAGGAACAATAAATTTTACGCTCTGTGTAACAAAACTTAACATCTTGATTTTAGCGGAATAAAAGAAAAGAACTTGATCAGATTACAAAGTATTAATAACTAACATCACGGTCCGCAGGTGTACACATATGTAGTGTCTACATGATATCTTGCGACCTTTTGAATTTATATGTTTAGAAAATTTATTGCTTACATGCATTAATCTTTACATCTTTTGGTTTGTAAAGTTAGTATACTCGACGGGGGTTTCAATTACAGAAATCTTGGGCTCTTTTCTTACGTTTCTGGTAAAAGGCATAACGTATATGGTGGTTGTGTTGGATATGAAACTTATCATTATGTCAAAATGCATAATTTAAAAACAGACATTCCTCAGATTTTAATAATTTTAATAAAAGCTTCTTGAGACCTTTATTTATTTACTTTGTATTTCCTGCCCTATCAAGTCACTTAACTAAAAGAAAGAGAATTCGGGTAATGTGGAAGAATATCCAATAGTTCGTTTTCTTTATTAGCTTAACACATAGTTTGTAACTAAAATCTACCTTAGTGTCATAAAAAATAGTTTTTCTGGTAGTATCAAACGATACTGACTTAGCTAATAAGTTAACAAACTATGTTGAAAAAAAGCAATGCTCCTTTATGCTTTTGCAGCAGTCGCTCGAGCTACCGCACGAGCAAGACACATACAGGGCGATATCTGATAAAAGACTGTATCCAGGAGTTGATCAACAAGATTGGAATGGCAGCAGTTCTTGATCAACTTTGCCAAGGGAGGTCGGACCTCAACATCCAAGAGGATCAACACCCAGCAATGAAAGTACCGCCGCAAGATTCCGAGCCATTCCCCGAAGTCCCCGCGGATGATCCAAAAACAAGCGGAGCTCCGAAGAAAAAGAAGAACAAATCCCAGAGGAAGGTTGCAGCCGCACTTCGTGACAGCCCTTCAGCTCCACCATCTCAAATTCCACCGCAGTCGCCGAGGACGGAACCGAACGCCGCCACCGCCCCTCTGGGAACCACGGTCTGGCCCCTCTCATTACAACTCGATAGCAACGCGACGTCGTGCGCGTCTTTTGTCTTCAGGTATGGTACCGACTCCGAACCGGACAGCAACGACGGCTTTATGGAAGTCGTCGGACATTCGAGGAAGAGGCGCCAAGAAACTTCCGACGAAGAACCGCAGCCAGCCTTCACGGCTAATCGCTTCTCCGCTCTAGGAGCCGAGAGTGTTTCCCAAGGGTGCCCCTATAGTCCTTCACGCAAAGGACCAATGGGTTGGCATCTCGCGGGAATTCACACGTCAAGATCTTGTAGTCACAAAGACCAAAAATCTAAGTGATAGCATTATGATGTAGCCGGCGACGGTGCGGGACTCCCAACTAACCCGAGAAGTATCAGACGCCAAGACGATCTCCTACCATTCCTACCAGACGACGTCAAAAAAGCTACAGATGGTTGTTCTTTGAGTATTTGTACGGAAGATAACCGTAGAACACTCGCGAAAGAAATCAAAAATGTGCCAATGCCGCCGATGCGAGCGCTTCGGCCACTCGCAGCGATGCTACAAAGCGGCCACCAGGTGCGTGTAGGAGGATTAGACAGACGTCCGTCACATGTGCGAAATGTGGAGGTCCGCACCCAGCAAACTACTAGGGGTACCCTCGGTATCCCCGAGTAGCGAGAGCGTCGACGATTAACGCATCTATCTCAGGAGAGTGGACCGGTGCATCTACAAACCGGGGCCTTCCAGCTCCACGGCCCGAATGGCAACCTGCCAACTCCATCCCCGACTAGAAGAGTGAGCCAGTCACACTAGCCTTAGACCACCGGTCTCGACTTTACCCAGCTCTTCCGGACATTTAAGAATCTCGACAAGAATCTCTGCAAGGCCTCCGCCCTTGTAGAAATGCAGACCACCGTCGAAACTTTCGTTCAGGACGTCATGGCAACGCTGGGATCTTAGAAGACACTAAGCCATCCGCCATCACAGGGTCTCAACACCACACCACAGTCGGTCAACACCAGCAGAATTACCGAGCGGCGTAGTTAGCGTATCCAGCGCTGCGTTCGCAATTGGAAAGTCCGGATCATCCGTGGGCCGCCTGTTCTCATTAGCGTTTTTCCCTGGTTTTCCCTAGTGGGGATGGCAAATACCGGAACAGTATTTTCTACGGCCCCACAACCCCAAACAGTCCCTTCTCCGCAACAAGTTGTTTGCTTATTCACCATCATTGTTATCATCACGACGACCACCGCCGCCGCGCCTGCTGCTCACCGATCGGACGTCGCCACCGCCCTCCAAGATGCAACTGCTGGCCTCATCATGTTGCACCTCAGGCGTCATTTAATCGACAGGTCGAGGCCAACAAACGCGAACACCGAATCTGATCTACGTCGCTAACTCAAGCATCCCATCACGAAATAGGCTGAAGAAGCTCCACGGAAAGCTTAAAACGGCCTCCGGACTTCGACGGGAAATTGACATTGATCTTGCTTCCTTGCTTTTGCAGTTACGTTTGGTATCTGGTAGATGCAGACATCCATAGTGGTTTCTTGCTTATATGCTTTCCCTTCTATGTTTGAGATCTCCGCTATCCCATCGGTTTTAGGGTCACTGACTGTAACTAGGAGCGTGGCGGGATTATCGACGTCGGGCGTATACTTCCTTACCGCGCGCCCCCCGGGTATCCCCTTTCTAAACACTTTTCAGTATGTGGAGTTAGTAATCGCGGCCTTCCAGACCCCTCCGACTCCACAAAGCACGCGTGTAGAGGAGTGGACCTAAAAAGTCATTTTTATGCGCCAACTAAACGATTTTCGCAACGTAACGATCTTTTTTCTCTGTAATTTCTATCATATCTAACCATATACCATATTTTTCCTGTTGGGGCAAACTAGCAAGGTACCATCAGCACCTATATTTCGTCTTTACCTTGTCACCACTGCGCTTGCTGCTATTCTTCTGATGACAAATAGCTTAGTCGGTACGCTACGATCACTTACAATAATTTCCAACGCTGCACACATCGTTCTCCATTACGGTACGCCGCGCTTCACATAACGCCCATATGGACGCCTGCACCACCATATCACTAGTCATCAACCACCTCAAACTGCTCACGACCAGAAGAGGGTAGCACGCCATAAGTCAATGTTACAAGAGCGATCCTGTCAGTATGTACTTCCACAACCAAGTTTTACTCCAGACCGATCAAAGAGGCTTAAAGAGAGCGTACACAACAAATGGCGGAAAATAAAATAGTGATCAGCAGCAACAACCCGGTAGGATTAATAAATGCTTATGACGGCTGTGGTGGCATGAGCAATATTCCCAATACAAGTTTTGTTTGTTGAGTAGAATGCTTGGTTGATAGAATCAACGATGTTTAAGTGTTGATGTAAAGTGATATGGCTGGCGGAGGCAATGTCAATGTTGGAATAATTGTCTAATTGCAATTGTTATTAAAGTTGACCAGGTGGTGGTGAGGCGACCGGTGGTGACTGGTTTGTTTTAGTTGGTTTACAGTTAGTATCTGTTAGAACACTTCTACGTTTTGAGCCGCAGAAGTCAAACTGAAGTAGCGGATGCTAGTATGACGACAGCGACGGTGACAAAATTGTAGAAGAGCAAAAACAGCGTAAAGACATCTCTATAACACGAACGTTCATCAAGATGCCCCTAGATAAAAATGTCTAGGCGGTTGTATGTGGTCGTCAGATACAGAGTAAACCTGAAAATGAACAGTGAATGAGTGGTCTGCACCCGCACACAACCCCAGAAACTGATCGGAGCTGCAAAACTACCGGGAAGGGGGAAAATGACAAAAAAGCACTGCCGAAATCTTTATACTTCTACCTACCACATTAAAGTCATGTAAACTCCTCTAGAGCAGTGGGTACAGAACACAGAAAATTAGTTGAATTCCGTGCTTGGTTCGTTGATAATTTACCATTCTAGCAAGTTACGTGCATATGCAAGTACATGTTAAAGATTGTTAACTTTATTAATTTTGAACGAGTAGTACATTGGCAGGTTTCGTATTTCGGTCAAATGAGGTTTTAATAATCACTGAATTGTAAATATGCTTCAGAATGCTAGATGATCAGACAACTTTTTCATAAGATCGTTTCTTTAGAGAAGTGTAAATCATATTTCTCATGGAATCTCATTTATTACTTCTAGTTATATTAAAGGTGTTGGTTCTCTTAGATCTACTGCACATGAAACCTTGTGGAGAGAAAGGAATATAACTAACCAATTAACACTTGCGAATACCAATTCTAAAACTGCAATTAAATTCGAGAAACCTTCGTATCAATTTAGATACAGTCTCTTAACCTAATGGCTAGGGTATTCAGTAAAGCAGTGAACATGACTAAGATAATCGATGTTTTCTCGATTAGGCAAGTAGTAAACGGAATAGGGGATTGTTTGATTTTTCCTCTATTTCAATCTGCAGTGCATGACGAGACCACCAGAAAAAGCTCATGTTTCAGTTTTAGAAACTAGCGAACGCAGTTTTTTTTTGTTATCTCAAACCTGTAAAAAGGCAAACGTTGGGAAATAAAGCTGTTTATTATCCAAGTAATAAAAAATCTCTAGAGGAAAATAACTTTTTGTATCAGATTGTTTTTTATTGATCAGAACCAAATTAAAAGCCATAAAAATCAAATTCGCTTGTTTTTAGTCCACTTAGGTATTCCTTAAAGATCATCAAATGAAGAGTGGTGCAGTATTATGCAATTTCAAAACGTGACATTTCAGGGTCACAAGAATCTTCAAAACGTAAAGATGAAACGTCAGATTAACGGCACAATTTGCACGACTCCTAATCAAGCCAAATAGACGCCGAAGGAAATTTGCTAAATTAGAAAACTTTTAAAATTATTTGAATATTTTGTAAAAATGAAAAACCTTCACAGTAATAGAATCTTCCGGTTTTTACATTGCTTAACTCATTGCCCAAAAAAAAAATTCGATTGCTTTTGTTGTATTTAACTTGAAGAAATTCTGTGGAGGCTTCAATTGCACATCAATGACTTTAAGAAAAGTCATAAAAACTAAATTAGTACCAGAATTGGGTCTCGGCAATATGGAAGGTCTACAAAGTAGTAGAAACAGAAAAGAACAAAAACTACACAAATAGAGATCTAATTATGCTCGTCACCCTGGACATTAAAAACGCGTTTAACTCGGCGCCATGGGCCCAAATAATAGACGCCTTACACAACCACAAAATAAGCCCTTATTTAAAAAAAGTTATAGGCAGTTATCTTCAGGAGGGAGAGATAGTTTACGAAGAAAGAAAAACAAAGGTCATCAGTCCCACAAGGGTCAGTGTTAGGTCTCCTACTGTGGAAGCTATTATATGAGAGCGTCCTCAAAACAAAAGTACCCGATGGAATAGAAGTAATCGGCTTCGCAGATGACATGGCGGTAATAGTTAAAGCCAGGACAGAGAACAAACTTCATACCAGTGTACAAGTGACGCTCAGCAAGATTATGGGAGCGATAAAGCAAAAAGGACTAAAATTGATCATGGAAAAGACTCAGATGGTTATCATATACGAGGGATACAAACTTAAGATACTAAAACTAGAAACGGAGGATGCAACACTAAATAGTAAGAATAGTGTCAAATACCTGGAAGTCACTATCGCCCACAACCTGAATGTAAACAAGCATATTGCCGAGATTGCTAAAAAGACGGAAAAAGTAATAAAGACTTAAAGCTGAATTTCGCCAAACTTAAAAGGGCCGAACGCTGGGAAGAGAAAAATGCTGGCAGGAGTAGCCCTATCAATAATCCTATATGCGGCACTAGCGTGGGCCGCGAAACTGGAAAGGATGCGGTTAAAAAAATTGGGGAGCCTTTAAAGACTGGCGATAATTAGGGTGGCACAAAGCCGACACAAGTTATAGCCGGTATAACACACATCTCGCTAATGATCGAGAAAAGAACCAAAACGTATTGTAAAACAAAGCCTGAAAAAGAAAAACAAAAAAGGACGATGTCGAGATGACAGGAAAAATGGAGGGAGAACAGTGGAGTAGCAACTTGCACCAAACGATTAATTCCCAATTTAGAAAAATGGATAAATACAAACTACGGGAGGATTAACTATTACCTTACACAGGTTGCTTTAACAACTATCTGAAACGCTATAAGATCACGAATGATGATAAATGCTGTCGCTGTGAGTAGATAGATATTCCGCAGCACGCGTTTTTTGAAAGCCAAAAATTACGACTCCAAAAACAACAAGTAGAAAATAAAATAGCTACCCTGATGCTGGAAAACGAAGATACTTGGAGAGAAATAGAGAAGTACGTCACAAGTGTGATAAAGGAAAAAGAAAGAGAGGGGCTTAGACAAAAACGCTTAACCGACCATTACTGTAGAAATACCACCGTGATACCAGAATGGGAGGCGCAAGAAGAGCGAAGGAGTTTTAGTGGGTAGGTCTTTCTATGACGGAAGGAGTCCTACACTACCCCGTCGCTCAGCTCAGCGGGGTGTGCATGATCATTTCTCCTCCTCACAAATTAAAAACAAGAGTATAATCTAGACGTTTTTAGAAGGAAGGAAGCATGGAAACAATTAGAAGAGGCCTATGTTCAATACTGAATGAACAAGAAGCAAGCAAGCAATTCTGAAAGGCTTCTGAATCACTCTTAAAGTGAGCGTTTTGCGGCAATATTGAGGTATCAGTACTTTGGAAATGTTTGCAGTACTTTGAGATCACAGCAACACTTGAGACGTCTTTAGGAACAGTTTAAAGAAGGCTCACTTCAAGACTCTATCAAAAGTGTTCAAGATCGATCTTTTCAGTATTCAGGTTGCTTGAAAGCTAAGATTGAGTTCAAAACAGCACAGGTATGCTACCAATAATAGCGTAATCTTACATAATCTTACACTTTGAAGGAATAATTTTTAAATAGCTGGGGAGATGTTAAAAGAAAAAAAAAAGGTGATGCCAACTGGACAACGGCTTTGCCAGGAAGAGTCTTTAAGGCATCCAAAGTGCTAAGCAGTTCAAAAAAGGACACTTAAGAAAATCTTTCATTTTGCTGGCCATTTAGTACTAGAAATTCGTACCTGAAAAGATTCTAACAGGTAGCAAAATATTTTTTTGTGTCATAATTTGTAAATAGTAAATGAACAACTGGGTTGAATATAAAAGGGTTCGCATTTTTTTTTCGTTTTTAATATTGAAACTTACATACACGTTTCCTGTTTATACATACAGCTCACTCTGACTTCTTTAAATAAACTTTGCAATTACTCAAAATAACTCTTGAGAGTTCTAAAACTTTTTCTGTTTTAATGACTTCCGTGTTATTTTTATTTTTACTACATTTCAATTTTTGATGCTTTTATAATATCCACATAAATCTAACAGCGATATCACGCTGGTATTCTTATATAAAAACCACATTAAAATCCCCAAAACGTAAATAAGAATAAATCTTTAAAAAACAACTAAAAGGTAAAACAAAAACAAAAATGAAATCGAGAAACCTGCAAGCTATTAACTTTATTTATTATAATATCTTCTTTAAATTTATATCTGCTCCTGTTTAATAGTGTTACTTCTATTAATATATATGACTTGTAAAATACTACAGGTTCCTTGTTTTCTTTTTTTCTGTTCTAATAATGATACCAAAGCAACTCATTATTTAAAATAGTAAACATTACCAGGAGACTTGTCTTCATAAAACAACTATTAACTACAGTATTCTATTTTTATTAATTTATTTGTTATCTTAAACAGTAGGCTTGTTTTGAAGCCCACGCACTCCTACATTATTTTAAAAAAAGAGATCCATATATGCGTGGGAAGGTTACCACATACCAAGACAGTTGAATTTGGGAAAAAAAGAATTGAAAAATCAAAACCTTAACTTCATTATTTACGAACTAGAACAACTAGTGAAGCAAAAAGGATTTTTGAGATAGAAGATGATGGCTTATCGAAAAAATCAAAAAATTCCTCAAGACCAGTCTACCGTTCGCACATATAGTAGATAACTTTTTTCTTATGATTTATGGTGTGGATTAACTTTTTAATAAAGGGTTATGATTAGAAAAAAAAAAGCGAAGAGAAAAATGTTGCATATATAACATAAAATTAATGATTTCTTCTAGATTAATATGTTCTTATACATCTAAATTACTTTATTTTGTATACTATAATGATGTGGTTTAATGTCTCTGTAAAAGATATTTATACATGGTTGCCATTTCTTCAGAACACAGGAAATGCAGTGTAGATTTAATTAATCAAAACTCGTCATATTCTGTGCTGGCTTTTATAAGGTGAGCGCTTTAGTTTATAATCATTAAAACCGTCCTGAGTAATTACGCTATCAAAAGAGAACTTTTTATGTTGAACACGTTAAAGGGGATCTAATTAGTCATGTATAAGGGTTATAAAGCTTGTTATCTCATTAAACAAAAAAAATGAATGTCTCAAAATATTACATCTACAGCTGAAATCTTTACTAGCCAATGCAAACAAGAATTAATTTCCAAAAGAACATTCCGCAGTGACATTTTGAGATATGGTTGCCAAAAAGAGTTTTACAGAAATATTAAATTTTTATATCTTTTTAGTTAGAAAATGCTACGGATGTGGTGGAAGTTTTATTTTACCAAATTAATTTTTTTGTGGGAAGCTAACTTTCCTGTAAGCTTGAACTCCATGTTCGTACATGAGTAAAGCTGCTTAAATGAAGAAAAACGTCGATTAAAATAAAAAAAGCTAAATTTTTACAAATTGTCTGTCTGTAATCGGGATTAGCGAATAAGAGTTAGATACAAAAGAAGTAAAGCTGACCAATCAGTGTGTTACTTAGGAAATGTGTGTACTAGATAAACAAAGTTTTACTAACTTGCGTTCACTAACTTCAGGATTCAAGGATCAGAATTGCTTCCTTTATCATACAACACAGCAAGGCTTACTTTCTGTTCGTAATCTACCTACATAGTGTAAGGTAGATATACTGATGTTGTAGATCAAAGAGGCCTAATTCCCGTACAAGCCAGGAATCGAAAGATGTTCAATCCCGTAGCTCTAAATCGGAGATGAGGGGGGGGGGGGGCAAAGATAGTAAATAATTTAACAAATAAATTTATGTGAAATGAAATAATTAGGTTTCACAAGATGAAAATATCTGAACGGAATTAAAAGTAGAGGCCGGATAGGTATGCAACATTTCAAAATAACATTACAGCCCCTCTACCAAAAGAGAGTTTTTTCCAAAACTTCCTTAAGTTGAAACACCTAAGACCATAACGATGAGACGTTAAAGCGCTACTCGACAATGAGAAGCGTCACCAAAAAGGTAACCAACCGTAACGGAAGAAACATCAGTTGGGAACAGAAAGGAGCTAAACTAAACCAAAACGATCTACACTAGTTTGAAATGAACCCGAAGTCCAGGAAAATATAAAAGTAGAAACAAAAACAAAAATGAAAGCAAGACAAAAGCTCTCCCAGAAGGACCAAATGAAAAATCATCAAACTGAAGGTTCCAAAGACCAAGCAAGAAAAACCAACACTAGGCAGAAAGGGATCTAAAACCCAAAAGATCCCAAGGATCAGCTAACGGCCTAAAACCAAAACAACCACACGGTCACAGTAACTCTGGTCAATGCCGAACGGGAAGAAAGCCTAAACAATGACACCAAGAACACAAGCGAAAATCCTTCTAAGAGGAACCAACATGAAATTTAACCTAAACTAAACTAAATTAAATAAGACGGTACAAAAAACTATGTACAAATGGTCACGTTTGATGTCAAAATTAGTAACCACATATTGATTTCTCCTTGCGTACACCCTACAAAAAGATGTTACCCATCAACCTGCTCAAAATGTACTAAAAGGAAGAAAACAGGGTTCAAAGAACCCAGTGAGCAAAGATGGACAAGACCCCTAATTATCCTTAGGAGCAAAGCTAGAAAAGCTCCAGGATAACCCACCAAAGCGCCCAACCAACCTACCAAAGAGGGAGTGGAGGACGACAACGGAGAAGGTACAGGAAACTTGGGGAGCACAGATGGAAAAGGTCCCCTATTTATCCTTAGAAGCGAAGATGGTAAAGCTCCAGAATATCCCTCCAGACGCCCAACCAACCACCCAAAAAGGACGAAATCTATTAGTAAGCTAGAGTCGGTGGTTCAGCAACGATACCAAAGCAAGGTCGATAAATTCACATGCAACAAATACTTCCTTTGAAGGGGGATTCAGCGAATTACGAGATCATCGCATCTTGGAATTCCAACAACTCAGCAGACCAGTCACACATAAATCACAACTCTGAACGATACGTCACTAAATGCACCTAAAAACTCATGTAAGATGTTTGGACCTTAACAAAGGTCAAAGGCAGCTAAATAGATTCTGTTTAACAAAATACTCATTGTGATGATAGAATTAAATATTAGTCAGCATAAGGGTTGGACTTTAAGTCCTTGGCATGCCATATGCCCTTAGGTGCCAACTTGACGTTGAAATATTTCATGGCGTCCGATAATACATGATTGCTACGCCATACGGTATCGCCAACAGAAAAGGTAACAGGCCTATCCCTTAAATCATAATGAACCTTATTGCGTTGGTACTCAACCCCCATACGTCTCACAATACCGTCATAAACCTTGCCTAAGGCCACAGGTTTCTTAAAGAGACCTGCACGATCTGCGAACTCACATCCCTAACACTATCGCCATTAGTCACTACACCATACTGAGATTCATCTAAACACATCTCACGCCCGAAAGTGGCAAAATAAGGGGTCATTCCGATGACTTCATGCACAACACTGCGAATAGCACGCGCAACGTTAGCTAGATAACGGTCCCACACTCGTTCATTGTCCGAAGCATAACATGACAACATGGTCTTAACCATACAATTTACACGTTCCACGGGATTTGCTTGAGGATGATAATAAGCAGTAAACACAATCGTTGATTTATACTGATTAATCATGTTACGAAACTCCTTACTACGAAACTGAACTCCATTGTCACACAACAAATATTGCGGAGCCCCAAACATGAGGATGACATGTTCCTCAATTCGTTGAACGACGGCGGCAACCGTAACTGTACGCAATGGGAACAACAAAACGAACTTAGTAAAACAATCCACAACAGATAAAATGTACGTAATATAACCGTGAGTAGACCTGGGTAACGAACCTACTAAGTCAATGAAAATCATCTGCCAGGATTTTGAGACCACAAAATGCCTTTGCATCAACCCGGCAGGTCTAGTTTGCTCGAGTTTACGAGTGATACAGGTTCGACACTTTCCAACATACCGATGCACATCACAACGCTTACGTAACCAATAATACTGTCGAGCAAGCCGTTCATAAGTTCTCCGAACACCAAGATGACCAGCTGTCGGCTGGTCGTGAAGACGAAAAAGAATTTCAAATCTACAATACTTAGGAATCACTTTCTTCCAATGATCCTTGTCATCCATTAACTCAGGATAGTCATTCTGAAGATGTTTATAGAATGTGCCTTCTTCTATTTTCTAATTAGAAAATTTAAGAGGACTACGAGAAACTCGAGCGAACATAAGTTTGTGCCACTTATCATTTGAAGAAACATCCGAAGAACGAGTTTGTTCTTGACCAATCTTAGATTCCACAACACTAACGGAATCTAACACCAGAACGGAGTGAGACAATGTGTCAGGTACGAAATGTTCCTTACCCTTAATACTAATAATAATACTAAAATTATATTGTTGAAATCTTACGGCCCAACGAGCCAAACGACTTGGGGGCTCGCGAAGATTATTGAGCCACACCAAAAAATGATGATCAGTAATGACTTGAAAACGAGTGCCTTCTAAATAGGGCCACAATTTTTCAATTGCCCACAAACCGACAAGACACTCACGCTCAGTGACTGAATAATTGCGCTCAGCCTTATTTAACGAACGACTGAGATAACAAATGACTCATTCCGACCCTTCGATGGCCTGGGACAAAAAGACGCCAATTCCATAGGCAGAAGCATCCATCTGAACAGTAAATGGAAGATTAAAATCCAAACATGACAAAATGGAAGCACTAACTAATTGGTTCTTAGTAACACTCAACGCGTCGCTACAAGATTCATTCCACTCAAAAACTTTATTTTTCCTTAACAAAGCGGTTAGGGGAGCGATAGTTTCTGAAAAATTAGGAATTAAACGCCATACCTAAAATTCTCCTAAGCTCAGAGACATCAGTCGGAGTTGGAATGTCCAAAATAGCCTTGACCTTATTAGGGTCGACCAAAAGTTCTTTAGAGGTAACGACATAGCCCAAATATTTCAACTCAGACTTACAAAGGTGAAATTCCTACTCAAAGTCAGACAACTAAATCGACCCCACACGTTGGGCGTCAAAACTCCTGTAACGGCAAAAACCTGAAAAAGAGGCCTAATGTCCGTTAAGAATCTAGGAAGGTGTTCAATCCCGTAGCTCTAAATCGGAGATGGGGAAGGGGTCAAAGACAGTAAATAACCCAAAATAAACAGTTTAACAAATAAATTTATGTAAAATGAAATAATTAGGTCTCACATAATGAAAATATCTGAACGAAATTAAAAGCAGAGGCCGGATGGGTATACAACATTTTAAAATAACATTACCATGCATTTTGATTAAAAATGTAAGTATGCCTGTCCACATTCAGAGAGCACTGTGAATTGTTTATCTTATTCCAAGGAAAAAATCCTTTCTGCGTAACATACTTATCTTTGCATCTTTTATTCAAAACAGTTTAATTTCCATGTGCTATGATTATTTTTGCATTAGTTTGACAAGTGTAGCTACAAATTCACACTTTCCTATTTACCAAGTGCTGTTTCAAAACCAATTACTGTTAGGAAGCAACAGTACAAGTAAGCAAAATTATCTATCTTCTTGTATTTAAACCCACCTCCTCACGCTTTTTACGCTTTTTCTCCTTTCAGCTACTTCAATAAGCTCTTGGTTTGTTCTTTATTACAATTGTACAAATTATACTTAGGTCGAAAAACAAAAGTCTTCAAATAGTATTGGATTTCTTGTAAAACTACTGCCCGTTTCTTTTCATCTTTGGTTTCATATTATTCCTTAAGACTGTCTGTGAACTCCTTTCTTCCCTAGGGCCTAGGAAATTATACTAGATGCAATTGGTTATCTTAACAGGAGAATGGTTGTATTCTCTGACTTGTATTCAAGACTTCCATCTACTGAAGAATAACATCCTTATGCGCACAACTGGAAATATCTGTAACTTGCTTATCAAAAGATCGTAATCTGAAGAATTTTATAGTTCGTTATAATAAGCTGTTTTTAGCATAAGTCAATAAATGTTTAACCAATCATGTGGTTCTGCTGTTGCTTTGGTAATTCTAAAATGTGCTATCCTAGAAGAATTCCTAGTCAGGAAGCAACGCTTATCTTCTGATTTGGAAAATTCATGACTTTGTTATTTATAAAGTAGATTATGGCCAATCTATGATTGAATTAATTAGATATTTCTGACTGTCAAGTTTTGAATCTACAGCACCTTTTGACTGACACTTGACAGTATTACGTTAAGAACCAGATCGAGTGATCCTTGTTAAACCCTAGAGATAAAATCGAAGATGAGGTGTTTTAATACAAACTGTTTGTATTACTATTAAGTCATCACTACGCTGAATATCATAAATCTTTGGGTCACAAATTTCTGGATTGATACAAATTTCGTTTACCCAGCCAATATCCATGTTTTAGTACCGAAATCATTTTAGGGAAATGAAAGGAACATTGTCAAAACCAATTCAACGTGCGTGCTTTCATGGAACCTTTTTCCAAATCATATCGAAGACTACAAAAAGGTCAAATTTTATGGACCTGAATAGACTTCAGTGGAAATATGAGCCAAATTATAATAATAAACGATAACAAACTGGAAAACTAACAGAAATATCCAATAAAAAGAATTAGTGGTGCGAAACCTTACTTACTTAGTACCGCCCTCATCTACCAACTGGTGTAAAGGGTTGTCAAAAGCTTTCCATCCTGCACGGTCCCGAGCTAGCTGGGTCGCTCGCCTTTAAGTACAACTTCTTTTTCTGAGGGCAGCCTGGATGTTGTCAGTCCAGGTTGTCCTCCTTCTTTCGCGTGATCTTTTTCCCTATGGCCTTGCTTCTAGTGCAGGTAGAAAGTACCTATAGCCTGGCATCCTCTGAACGTAGCCAAACCACCTTAGCTGAGAGGACTCGATCCGGCCTACCAGTGACTTTGTTGAAAGAGATGCTCTGATGGCCATGTTCCCGATTCTGTTCCTTTTGGTCTTTCCAGGTACCGCTCTCAGATACCTCATCTTTGCCGCCTGAAGCCAGCTTTTTACCATGCTGTTCATAGCCCAGCTCTCGCTGCCGAAAGTGAGAGTTAGGAAGTAGGTAGACCTGAAGACTGCTATCTTAGTCTGTTCGTTCACTTCTTCCTTCCTTAAGAATAGTTACACTTGCAGCATCCTCCCGGAAGTGACTATACGGTTGTTTAGTTCTAGGGTAAGTTTCTCAGTCTCATTTATCATTACTCCGAGATATTTGAACTCATGAACCTGTTCCAGCATCTCAGCATGAACCTTCACACTGTGATGCTTCGTCTCTCTCGATATCACCGCAGTCTTAGTGTTGTCACGACTGTCATATCTTTTACCAAAAGAAGGAAGCTTAAGCTTCCTATTACCAACCAGGTTCTCTAGAGAGGTTAGGCATCTATGGGCTTCTACACCAAAAACACACATTAAAAGCTCAAAACTTTAACATAGGCCACAGCAGCTTTTAGTGCAGGTCGTGGCGTGTTAAAATATAACATCACAAAAACTTATGTGTCTAGGGATTTTAGGGCCAACATATTCAAACACCACTGCAGCCATGGAATCAATGTTAGATTTTAAGCAACAAAAATTAAATAAGGAGATTTTATTGGTCACTTAAGGATACTGACATAGATCCAACTTCCGTTGGAACTAAACAATATCGAATGCCTATACAATGTAATTGTTCATGACCAAGAGTCGTACAGTAACAAAATCCTTCAGATAGAAAAGAAAAAGTGTTTCACCTACTATATAGATGAATCCAAGGTAAATAATGAAAAGGCTGATGTGGGAATCTTATTCTTTCGAGCTGAAAAGCACTTGGAACTGTAAGCAATCTTGAAAGTCATGTTTTATGCGAGGGTTGTATGGATTTTATACTAGGGATGCCAAGAAAGGAACTTACTGGCGGTTGGAGCCATCTTAATTCTGGGTTTTGTTTCCGCTAGTAGGACACGTACTTCACTTAGAGCAAAAAATTAGGATTTTTTTTAATTTTATGTTTCAGGGACCTTTTTCGGTTTTTTTCCTTTTTGTCTGGTCACTCCTCAAGATAAATTCTGCCAAAAACTTTGACATATTTAATGATTAATTTTAATACAATCAAGTGATATTTTGCTTCACTCTTTGGTTATGAATTAGGACTCTTTTCTCAAGCGCTTGAAGAATTTTAACTATGAACGCCCTTCTTTTAAGTTCTTTTCCGGTTCAATCAAATCCTTGATTCAGTACAAATATATCACCTGCTTTAAAGATGTTATTAAATCATGAGTTATTCATTACTGAAAGGAAGTTGTCGGCAGCAAAAGCGTTTGCTGGAAAAAATGCGCCAGCTGTCAACAACAACGAAATTATTCAACTTTCGTATTCCTCGCTGGGACCTGAAATTAGTACTTGATGGATATCTCATGACGTGAGTCACATGATCAAATTCTGAAGTGTCTATCTTTTAAGAATTTGCATGGTCTTTTTTTAATAATATGGTTTTCAGAATTAATGTATTTTACTAATATCACTTGCAGCTTTATACCAAGGAAAAATGCCAAATACTTAAATGTACAAGAATTGTTGCGCCGTAACCTTTTTCTTCAAATAATATCACGTTTATGTCGTTTCGTCAAATTTCAAAAACCTATCTAGAACCCCCACATACATAAAACCCTAATCCGGAAATACGCCAAAATTATATGACTACAATTTCATAATAATCGATAAAGATATAAGGGCCTGAGTGCATCGTTTATATGCGAAATGTGCCCTTTTCAGATTGATCGAAACATTTAAGAAAGTGGCTATTTACCTCCAAAAGCATGCGATAAAATTAATGGCGCCTTCAGCATCGAGTCACCCGTGAACGAAACAATTGCATGTCGAACAAAGACCGTTATTGTGTCAAACGTTGCCGCCGCCGCACCGTCTTGGTTTTCAAAGGGCGTTCCTTGCGCCTTCTTGATCTTTGACATCAAAAAGAAAGTGATCGTAGGTATTATCTCTTATTATGTCCCATTCTTTAAATTGAAAATCATCATTATGAAAGAGGATATGTTTCTTAAAAGCAAAATTCACTTGTAAAACATAAAATACGAAACTCAACAAGAAGAAGCAATATATTTGTCATTAATTGTTGCATAGGAAATATCGTGGAGTAATAAATAACCTATTAAGATGTCATAAAGTAAAATATTGCACCATTTTCTGCATACAGAGTCGTGCACACTTAATAACGACTTTAGAAGAAGTTAACTCTCGGTCTTTCGTTATACCGATGCATATATTTATTACCGGGTACCTTAAGGATGCATAAGGACGAGATAACCAGCAACGCAATTTATCTTGACTAGTGATGTTGCATACCTAGTCTAGTTAGTATACAGAAGCATACTAGTTGTTGGTAGTTTTATTTAAGATTTGTGGAATGTTGAAATGAGTTTTTAAAGAAGGCTTTCCCAGAATCGTTCGCATTGAAAATGTGGTTAACATCAATGTTACAACGTTTAGTACGTACATGTAACCCAATTAATTTACTTGAGGTCCTGTTCTAACTTAATGTCTTGTCTTAAAAGTATATGTTAATGTGTTAATTGAAAACTGAAATTTATTTCTTGAGTTGAACTGTGATACTCTTAGAAGAATATATTTGAAATTTGAAATGCCTTACTTATCTTCTCTTGTTTAGCCGGGTGAATAAATATAACCACAACTAGTTCAGAAAGTAGTTTCTTTCAAGGTAAAAAACAAAAAATCAAGAAGTAGAAACCTTTTATGCAAAGAGATGACGAAAATGAATTTCAATAAGGTGTAAATGGATGAGCACTTAACTATGTTTATTGACATCTGTGCATATGACGTTGCTAAGCAAAATAAAAATCGACAAAGATAAATTTTAAATTTTGCATTTGTCTAACTCTTCTGTTTGAGCGTTATTTGAATCATATATCTTTTATTTATTGTTTTTATTTTATTCCTATTTAAGCGTCATTGAGTAAAAAGTATGTAGAAGGAGGCAACAAACCGTCGAATTTTCTTTTTGTTTGGTTGCCATAAAATACACCCTGACATCTTGAGTCGATTTAGAACATGTTTGTTATGTCTGAAAATGCTTTCTGAGATAGTTTAAGATTTAATTTGAAACGAAAACTGCATAGATGAAAAACTTCAAACTACTGGAAGGTAGTAGGTAAGCATAAACCAAATAAAAATTTAATCCAAGTGTTCATTTAAGTTCTATCTAAGTCAAGTTCAAAAGGCGTCAAACGTTGAAGTCACATCAGAAAAAAATGGGGACGTGTTAGTAAGGTACCTCTAGACTTCAGACGCTCTCTAGGTTGGATGCTACTAAGGCAAGAAGCTGTCTAGAGCCGCGGTCAAATTGATCGTTGAGGAGTGAGGCACCACGCAAGCTAGCGAAGTACCACAGCACGTGCCAGCAGTCTTTAATCGGCCGTACAGCAGCACTCGGTCGATTGGCGCGAATGGTGCTGTTCTAAAAAGCAAATTACCATTCTTTTATTGCCATTATTCAAGTCGTCCTAACTAAATATGTATTTTGCGCTGCACTGACTGAATATCCTTTGGCATTATTTCTTGGTAGATGATGCTAGTTAGTCCCTGGTTTCACTGTGTACGCTGCTCGATATTCACATTTCAGTCAGCTTGCTACCGTTCTTTAATTATCATGTGACGAAGACTATTCTACTTAAAGTTTCTTCCTGTTATTTTACATTACTTCAAGGGGGCGTCTGCGCACACAAATCCAGCTCGATTTATCCATTCATTTTACATTCAATCACCAGAAATCTGAACCTCCGGTTGACTAGCTGCCTCATTAACCAGTTTGGTCGTCGCATCGGTTACGGGCGTTCAGAAACGTCCAAAGATACATCACAATGATTTGATTGAATTACGATGCCGTGGACAGGGAAGCTATCTACAGCCGCCCAGTCAGCTACTGCGCTCAAAAGATCTGCCAATATTGTACTATTGCGCTCGCAAAAGTTAGCGTTACGCCGAACAACGTCTTGTCTAGCCATAGGACACTGCACTGACCCAGGCCAGATGCTGACCCAACGAGCTCATCCAATAAGGTACAACCACAGCCAACGGGTGGTTTCATATCGTCTGCTTTGTGTGGGTCTTCCATCAGCATCATCATTTCAATATTCCTGCTGCGCGCTTCTCTTTGTGATCTTCTTTTATTCTGCATCTAATGTTCACGGATTAAAGATGAAAACGATCCCTGCATACGTTGGGCGCCTTCAGCGGATTTTAAACGTGTGTTTACTTGATGTCGTCATATCAATACGACATTTGATTCAACGCGACAGATCAATAATGTTCAATCAATAACAAAGAATACTAATCAAGTTCATAGGGATTCTAAGACAGTATTACTTCTGGCTCACATTGAGCACAACGTGCAGCTCCAACCCCAAATAATTCATTCTTATAGTGCGGTGCTCTAAAATCTCTGGGAATTTCTCGGAATGACTAACAAATTTTTGAACAAATTGCAAAGCTGCTATACGACCAGTATATCAATTTTATACGATTGCTGTTAAACTTTGATACTTCAATCTATAACAACCGAAACTATTTTAAATGGTGTAACTGCCATATGTGAATCCATGATCAGAAGGGAAATTAAATAAAATATTATTGACTATTCTACCACACAACTTTTTATTCGACAACCGGTTTTGCTGTTCTTTGCCTGATGGTGCTGTTCATGTAAAATAGAGCAAAACCGGTTGCCAAACAAAAGTTGTGTGAGAGAACAGTCAAGAATATTTTGTTCAATTCCGATGATTGTTATCATTACCTTAAGATTTGCAAAATTCCCAAATCAATAAAAGGAAAGAGCTGTGATACAGCTGAGTGAGGTTTTTCCATAAAAATTCATCCAAGTATCTTCCTATTGGCTACACATATTTATAGTCGACAATCGTACAACAAGGGACAGCCGCAGTATTTAGTGCAACTCGGGGCAGCTTCACACTTTTGTACTCTTGCACCAAACGATACTAAAGATTTCTCGATCGAAAACACTTAAAGTAAAAGTAACTCCTAGTACGTAAAACGTCATCGGTTGGAATGACTTAACATAATCAGCAAACTTAAACGATTCGTAAAAGCCAAGCTCGATCGAAAAGCTTTGAGCAATTCGAGAAGTTCATCTCGGCTCGCAGAGGACTACATAGGTCCAAAGAATCTAGACATTTAAAGATATGGTTTTGCTATCCTGGGAACGTACCTAGGTATACGATGTGCGTATTGTAATATGACTCCTTTAGAAAGAAAGAGAATATATAGATAAATACTGAGGTTTTACTGCTCGAAATTGATAGAATCAAAAATAAATCTTCTTCAAGCGTCTGTTGCCATCTAAATCGAAGAGCTTTCACCGCAGTTTTATTTGATTTACTTGTGTCTCTAATACAAACAGTATTGAAGAAGTATCGACGGGAGAAATCGTTCGTGCGTTCGTTGCCTAAACTCTACCACTGGTAACTACATACCATAAAACTGATAAAAAGTAAGAGGTTCATTTGTATTTAATTACTTCACTTACTGCATTAAAAGCAAACATAAAATTCCATTTAAAAATATTTTAAGCAAATTTCACATAGATTTCAGTTGTGAAGAAACACACATCTTCATCCACATGCACTTAGGGCTTATGCAATGTTCCTTGCAAAGTGGAAAAAGCTTTGAAACAGAAATGTTGGTCTAGATAAAGGAATTTGACGCAATCTCGTAGTTTAGAATCTGCAATTCCGTTTTTTTTAAGAGAAAAACCCTCGAGTATGATAGGGTTGGCTCGTGATTAAGATTAAATCTATTGAGCCAATACGATTGACTAGCAACAAATAAGCAAACCACAACACAAAACTAAACTTCTCCTCTCAGAATTCTCAAAGAATAAGTGTCATTAAAAACTACTTGATTATCTCCTTTGTTACAGAAAACTTTACTTTTGGATCCGTTGTGCTTTCTAGTCAAGTTAAATGATGACACACCCAAGATACTGTTTGACACGGTATCGACGTCCTCTGAAGTAACGTATTATGCCGTCCTCTAATGATTTTATTCCCTCACAATTTGTGCACCCTGCGGCAGTTACCTTAATGGCTTAACGTCTGAGACCGGCTCTGGATATGACTCCTCTAGCTATCCCATGACATTCTTCAGGTTTAGGGTCCACAATCGTGTAGAAGTTTATAGAATTATTATCAATTGGCTTGTATGATTATATGAAAAGTGTCGACCACGAGAGGGAAAAAAACTTCCAACGGACAAAATTGTTAAGAAATCTTGAACTGTAATGACATGCTATAATATTATTAAACACACAACGTAAAACTAGACAACCTTTTGTTACTTCCGTGTTTGCAAATCATCTTTTAATCGAGTAATAAGTGGTTTGGTCATGTCAGTAAGTTATTCCCTCACAATTTGTGCACCCTGCGGCAGTTACCTTATTGGCTTAACAGGAGGTGTTTCAAAATGAGAATAATTTTTCGAAGAGGATATTTATATGAATACATTCTATTTCAAAACTGATAAATGCAATTTTAATGTTGAAAATTAATTACGCTCTGGAAAACATCAAGAGTGAAATATTTCAGCTACATTTAAAATCGTGGAAACCAGCAATAAGCATTTACCTGCAGATTCTAAGAAGAAAACCAAAGCCGAATTTCGACTTGAGGTGTTCCTATAACATTACGCAAATGTTCTTTGCTATCAAATTTTGAGGCTATGGTAAATTTTGAATTTGTTTTAATTGATCATGATAACTATATCCTAAGCAACGATTTCTTAAATTCAGCAATTCCGATTTTATTTACCGCTGAGGTGCTTTCTCCTAGAATTATTTTCGTGTTTATAGATTTTTTCTTCCTTGGTTTCTCTTATCTCTTTCTTTTTTATTTCAAAGAATTCCCGAGTCGTACTATACACAGTTTGCTCAGCGTTGTACAAGCGCTTCGTATATCCTTTTTCCTTTCGTTGCCGTTTGTTTGGCTTTTGCGTTTGTGCTAAGCGCTTGCCTTATCGTTTCGGTTCTACAAGTCAATCATGGAGTGGGATTGCTTAGGTTCAGTAGAAGAAAACAGACTATCTTGTACACGAAAAAGTCCCCAAGCATAGAAAATTGGTTTCTCAGATACTATTTCAAATTGTTCAATGAGTTTAGGGAATTTTTAGTTTTTACATTTTCTTATTGTTTTGTTTTCCCATCTTGCATTGCAAGTCTTTTCCAAATTGCTGTTTAGCTTACGCCGCATTGCTGTTCTCATTCTCTTCCATGTTCGTCACCACAGATGTTTTAGCAAGTTCTGAATTCTGAATTCTGAATTGCAATTAATTTTATATTTATGTAACTCATTTTGTGACTTTGATTGTTATTCAATTTTGAAACAATCTCTGAAACAACAACAATCGTCTAAAAGCTGGTGCACCCACATGTGCTAAGAAGAAAGAAATAAAAGTAAAAATTTTATCAAAATTACAAATCAGTTTTTGAGAAATTTATTTAAATTTATTAAAGCGATTTCTTAACCTATGCAACTAAATTAGAATTTTAATTGTTGTCATCTTTCTGGTGATCCACATAAATTTCAAAGAAGCTGCCTTTTTGTCTTTTTGTCTCTAGGTCAAGTCTCTCTTGAAAACTACAACCTTGCCCTTCGAAACCTGCCACCTGCAGCCACAGTTCTACTCATTCTCATATTTAAACTGTTGCCTCTGCTGCGGATACTTCCCTTTCCCTTGAATTGAGGCAACGGTCGCCATGTTTCAAAAACCTGGAAAGTCTCGCACCAACCCAACATCTTGCAGACTTACTTTCATTCTCAACGTTCTAGGCAAAGTATTCGAGAGGATATTGACAAATAGACTTTAAGCATACCTAGACGCTCACAATCTCCTCCTAGAGCATCAGTTCGGATTCCGTCCTAGCAAATCCACCAGTGACCCAATTCTTCGCTCCACACCGACGTCTCGGTAGCCTTAGCCTTCAACTCTCGACGCTGCGTAACGACCATGTTTCTCGGCATCGAGAGAGCTTTTGACAAGGTCTGGCACGAGAGGTTTCTCTTTAAGCTCGAGCCGCCGTGATTTCCGCCTGATTTATAAGGTTAATCAGCAGCTATCTATCCGCCCGCCAACATTGCCTGCAAGTGCACTAGGCTACGTCTAGAGTGTACACGCTGGGAGTCGGCGTCCCCCAAAGGTCCATTCTCTCACCCCTCTTATTCATTTTCTACTGCCACGACATCCCTTCCTCCGAAGAGCCTAAGGTTCGCCTTTCTCAATTCGCGGGTGACACGACCCTGTGGGTGACATCTCGAAGCCCCACCGAGAGATCGAAAATTCTGGCGTACGAACGCTTGGAAACTTGGTTCCGAGAATTGAGAATCAGACCGAATCAACCTCATTTTATTCAGCCACTGCATCTACACCCATAAAGTCAGATTAAACCCCGACGACGACATCCGCCTGCAACTGTGGGGCCTGCACCTCCAGCTTTCGCCATTTGTCAAGTACCTTGGAATCACTTTCACTCTGCCGATGAGATAGAGCGACGAGCTGAAACGATGTCTGTATGTTGTCCAGCAGTGCAGCGGTTTGCTCTCTAGATTCTACGGTGGCATTCCAGGCTGACACTCCCGAACGTTACTACACACATACAAAACCTTCATCAGACTCCGCACGGCCATATGCAATCAGGAGACTCCGACAGAAAGAGAGAGCCATCTGCAGGAGAATCCTCTGCCTGGAGCGCTTCCATCCTTCTGAGGAAGTATGAGATAGAGCGGGAATTCCCCCTGTAGATGCGTGCCTCGAATTCATGAGGGGTCGCTATGTGAGCAGACAAACAAAACAAAGAGCACGTTCTCAACTTCGTCGCAACCCAGCTCCGCTCCTGCACAGAAAACCCCAAAAAACCAAATAGCCGCCCTCTGTCATGATGAGATGTGCAGAAATATTTACCCTCGAATAGACGAACATATGAGGGTTTTGAAAAGTCCGTGCAAAGTCAGAGAGATGGCACTATGTTTAGTTAGTAGCATCTCTTGGAAGAACACATACCAAGTTTCAGCCAGATCGGTCTATTTCTTTGTGTTTGGCATTCGTTTGAATCGAGGAAGTCGAGTGATTTTCAAAAAATGGACGAAAAAGAATTTCGTGTGTTGATTAAACATTACTTTATGAAAGGCAAAACGCCTCAGGAGACTAAAGAGAAGCTTGATAAACATTATGGTGACTCTGCACCTTTGATTAGAACAGTATAAGTGGTTTTAAAATTTTCGGAGTGGCCATATGGGCACAAGTGACGCTGAACGTTCTGGACGCCCTGTTGAGGTTATTACTCCAGAAATCATTGATAAAATCCTCATCGACTATCTGGAAAAAAGTAAAACTATTACAGGTGCATATTATTCATCGTTATTGGACCGTTTAAAAACCGAGCTGCAAGAAAAACGCCCACGATTGGCCCACAAAAAAGTCCTTTTTCATCACGACAACGCACCAGATCACGCCTCAGCAGTTGTGGTCGCAAAATTAATGGAAATAGGGTTCCAACTCGTTTCACATCCCCTCTATTCTCCAGACTTGGCTCCCTCGGACAACTATTTGTTCCCCAATTTGAAGAAATATCTGGCGGGAAAAAGATTTTATTCAAACGAGGAGGTGATTGCAGAAACGAATGGCTATTTTTCAGACTTGGACAAATCCTATGATTCAGAAGGGTTCAACAAACTAGAGCAGCGTTGGACGAAGTGTATAGGCCTAAAAGGAGACTATGTTGAAGAATAAAAAAGGTTTACCCCAAAAAATTAAGTAGTTTTTATTTTTGCACGGACTTTTCAAACGACCCTCGTACTTCTAGACACTCCACTTATCTACAGATAAGATCCCATCCACCGTCTCCACGACATAACCGAGCGACGTAGAAAGTGTCTCTCGCACTACCTTTGTACTTAAGAGGTCCGGTGCATCCCGGACCGACTGTTCTCGCTAGGGTTTTTCTGTGGTTTCCCGTAGTAATCAAAGCGAATGCCGGAACAGAATCTTCTACGGACCCACCACCACTCACAAACTTCCTGCACCACTTACACCACCATCACAACGCAAACCTCTCCTTCAGAAATATTAACGAGGAACCGTCGCCCAACAACATAATGCCACTATTACTGCCACTGCTACTGCTACACACAGTAATGCAACTACTACACACTATCACACGTAGCACAAAACAACAGAATACTGGAGGAACACAAACTGTATCCGATTTTTACGTCGCTACCCCCCTACAAATCCACTCTCACATTTTGGTCGAAGAAGAGTAAAACTCTTATAACGGCCTCCGGTTTCCGAAGGAAACCGGAATGTAACTATAACATGATTTGACTTGACTACAACGTTTAATGAAGGAATCAAATACAAAATTTAATACAAGTAACCTAACTGACAACACAAGAGAGAAAAACCTGTTTAAATTGAAAAATGATGAATTATGTTTAGGTAGCGGTAGCGCAACCAACTTAAAATTATGAGATTTCAATAACATGTTTTACTAAACATCAATTTTTATTCTTATTATTTTTATAATCTTTAAGAAATTTAACGTTTAATTAATATGCTACTCTTTACGGAACAGCCTATAGCTAACAACCTCGTAAAAAACCAGACATTTTTAAATTAATGCGATCGCAGCCACTTCTGTAAGAAAAAAGTTAGCATTAGCACGAAAAGAATAAAAACTACCGTTAGAAAAAAAGCCAACTTCTAACCCTAACAAATAACTCTATAATAAATCAGAGGAAAATACAAATATCTTAATTTCGTGCCACGGTCATTAAAACAAAAACTTTGATTAATATCTACAAATGATGTTTTCGTGTAAAGTTTTCCTTCCTATATTGGGATTCTAAGCTCGTGCTTTAACGGACAGTTGTTATTAATGGTTCTACAGGGGTTCGTCCTTAGTACTTTGATTGCAACAGATGTATTTTGACTCGAAGAAATACAAGGATCAACACGCTACCGGCTCGGATTATTGATGTAATCATTAAAATGCTTATTTCACTCACAGTCGGTTGATAGTAGCAGGAAATGATGGGTTTGAATTTATTAATTGTTTTAATTAAAACATAGTGATTAACTTGTATATTCCTAAGAGCTTTTTCAAGCTTAAGATAAAGCAAGAATCTTAACTCAAAGGTCACATCTCATTAGTAAATCGTTTAGGTGTTATCATAATTATATTTTAATTAAGCAAAGTTGTTTAGAAATCCTTTCAAAGCCCCGCTAGTTTAAATTATATCGCAGATAAGTTGGGATTTACAATCTTTCGGTTTCTTTTAAATATTTCCAACTCCGTGTATATAAACATTGTAAATTCAAAGCAGAAAAGGGAATGGCAGTTAAAATAATGACTATTCTATGCATTGAGTTTTCCCACAATGCGTTCCTGACGAGGAAATATCGCCGGAGTAAGTATATCGGTTTCCTCCGTGCTTTTGTTAGAATATCGAAGCTTTACGCCACTATTCACAAGAGCTTTCTAAGAGAGCTGTTCAATTTTATCTAACTGAAAGAGCTTTTTTGTGCTTGCGTAAATTGTACTTTTGTCTCCAGTAAAAATCTTTGTGGGGTTTTACTTGTGTAAACACCTTAATTGGAGGGTTTAATTCAAATTACAGTCATTTAGATTATCTTTATTGGTCATAAATTAATATTAAGTATAGAATTAACATCAAGAAGCATAGCACAAGTCTAGTTGAGAAGTGAAGCGTGTAACTAATCTAGTGGAAAAATTCCATAATTCTTTTTGTTTGGGATTAGTGATTGCAGATACATATTATAATAAGGGGCTAAGCTTTAAAATATTACTCTTATACTAAACAGATTGTCGTTAACTATTATTATCATGTGATTTTATTACAAAATGTTGAATTATATACAAGTAGCCTTATGAGATGATCTCTGAACATGGCTGATATCATAACAATTACAACATATTTGGACAATATATTGAACACAGAAGATTTAGGAATTTTTACATTATATAAATTCCCAAACTGTATTTTTCTTTCGATAAGAATGAAAAACCAGAAAAACCCAGACGTAAAATGGCAATAACAGATTTATCGACGTACCCCAACGTTCCAGGGGGAAATAATAATTTATTACTAGATTTATTGCAACATATTTCCATAGTCTACTGGATATTTTTGCTTTTGTTTATGACTGACTGCCAGATGCTTTTTGCTTCACCACTTTCCTTTATGCGTATAATAAACAAAAATAATCATTCCGATAAATCCTCTAAATAACTCAATACCAACCACAACATCCGAAAAATCTCTAATTTACGACAAAAATATTTTCACGTTCAGATAAAACAATAGCCAATAATATAAAACCAACAAAATTGGTGCCATTCAAACCTTGTATAGAAAATCACGTAACCAATCGGGAACTCGTTAACTAGAAACTATACCATTGCGAAGAATTGCGTTAACGAAGTTCACCAACCATTCTTGTAAACCGATGACAAGACATAAACGTTTCTGAAAAGTATATAAGGTATACTATAAAACCGTCTCGAGTGCTGAAATAAACAAACCGTGCGGAGCCGCAAATACAGGAATCTAAACAGAAATAAAATAAATTAGCACGCCCCATTAAAACCTAACTATCAGTGAGCGGAGAGGAACAATTACAATAAGAATTTCAAGTAACATTCTTTCTTAAAAGCACACCATCAAGCTTTCTCTTCTGCAGACGCAGCTTTTTCGAGCTCAACGGTCTTTGTAATTACTAAAACAATTATCGTTTACTGCAATTTCTGAGGTTTTGAACTTACATTAATAAAAGAGAATCATCATTACTATAGAATTTTCAAGTTTTTAACTGACGTGGCTGTTAGTCACTCCTCTATGTCACTTTAAAGTGTAACAAGAAAAAATTATCTGAAGTGACATTTCTGGATGTTATTAAAACGACAAGATTAATGTTGTGTGAGCTAAGGAATGACGAATGGAAACTTCCACTTTTCCCCTTGTGATGAAAACTACAACTTTTAAGTCTTCTGTAACTAACTTTTATCCGACTAAGGTTTCCCCTACGACTATTTTTTGTTCTAAAAGATTTAGTAAATTAAAGCAAAATAATGGATCTCCAAAGTTTTATCTTTTAAAACGAAATTTCCTAACTTAGAAAACAAATTACGAATAATCGTTTCTAGATAAAAATATTTGAACCCAAAAATAATTTCGGTTAATTCTTGTGCGATAAGACAATTTGAAGTGGAACCAATTAAACAAATTTGATAGTACTGATATATTTTAATACCGAAGAAGAGCAGATGCTTGTAGAGAAGGTATGGTTATTACTCCTTCTCTTAGTTATCTAAAACTTATAATCAAAGTTTGCTAATTACTTTATGTTTACAAAATATGTAAATGTTTATGTTCAAAATTCATCAAGGTGCAGGTATTTTCTGGGCGTCTCCATTAAGAATTTAAAAAGAAAGGCAGTTAGTTCCTGAACTTTATTTATAAATTATTTTGCCTAATAAAATGAAACTCTGCCGCTGGTAAGTGCTAGGTGGATCGAATAGCCCAATACTGCCAGTGCCGGTCCCAAGCCCGGACAAAGGAGGAGAGTTAGGGTGAGGCTAACAACCTACCCCGTAAAAATCAAAATTGGATGGAACCGATCAAGTGATGACCAAAACCACGAGAATAAGAACAAAGAAATCAGAAATGAATATTAGAATTGCACGCTGGAACATCAGATCATGGGCACCAAGGGATCAAGAGATTATAACGGAACTAACGAACCATAATATTAGAATATGTGGCATTCCCGAAACCCAGAGAAAAGGCAAGGGAACAATAAAATATCAAAACCATGTGCTGGCCTTTAGAAGAAAGAGCAAAGATCAATATGCAAACTCGGAAGTCAGGATCTTAATCCACAAAGCACTAGAACAAAGTATCTATGACATTACAATACGTTAATGATAGAATAATACAAGTATCGTTTAATCTGGATCACAAAAAATTACATATCGAATCGATCTACGTCCCGGACATAGGCAGGCAGGAAGGAGAGACAGAAGAATTTTACCGCAAATTACAGATAACAATAGACAAAGTACCCAGAAACAACAAAACCATCATAGTGGAGGATTTCAATGCTCGAATAACGGACAACCTCATAATTACATGGTATGAAACAACAGTACAACGAAAATACATCGAACTGCAATGTAGACGCACTGATCGACGTCTGTGCTCAAACCCTACTAAAAATCAACAATACA
This sequence comes from Ignelater luminosus, assembly GCA_011009095.1. NCBI lineage: Eukaryota > Metazoa > Arthropoda > Insecta > Coleoptera > Elateridae > Ignelater > Ignelater luminosus. Next base: position 366,482 of record VTPC01090163.1, read on the forward strand.
TTCTTTCCGCACAAGACCCAACATAAGTACGCCTGGGAAGATACCCAAGGTCACGCTTCAACATTAGACTTCATAATAACAAACAGAGAGATACATCCAAGACAATTACTGGACGTGAGAGCACTAACGACGCTCAATGTTGGATGAGATCACATACTAGTGCTAAGAAAAATTGCCATCAAGATACCTCGGCCTAAAAACAGCGATAGCAAAGTACATGGAAATACTGAACATTAAATCGCTAGAAGACAAAACGACCACATGGCTTTATAAGAAGAGATTAGAAGAAAAGTGTATTGAGAATCCTATACAGACAACGATGACGCAGAGGCCAAATGGGAAAAATTAAACACAATACATTGAACGCGGCAAAGAAAAGCTTAGGCACTCAATAATGTAGGAAAATCAAAACCGAGGTTTACGACAGAAATCAAAAATTTAGCAAACGAGAAACGCAAAGTACACATGCAGTGCTGCAGCAATAAGAATGAAGAGAATCGCACCTTAGACACGACAACAAGAATAAGAGAACTGAAAAGAGAATATTGGAGCCGATTTACCAGAAATATAGAGAAAAATCTGTACGGAATACAGAGGAAGGTGTGGAAAATGGTAAAAGCAAGAAACCAAGCGATAAATGAATCTATCCAGATTAATAGGATCGACGGGAAAAAATGGGTGGAATATGTTGAGCGGCTATATGGGGCACCAAACGCTCAGAAGATAATAAACAATAAAATAGAAGATCATAACGGAAACGAGGGACAAACAGAGATACCAGAGGAAGAGGTAAAACTACATATGAAAAAACCAAAAGCCAGAAAAGCACCAAGACCCGACGACATTCAAAATGAATTCATAAAATACGGAGGACAAAGACTCGCCCACAACTTAACATCACTATTCCAGAAGACTATGAATAGTAAGAGAGTACCAAAAAAAGTGGAAACAGAGTATCACCATCCCCATACATAACAAAGGTGATAAGAAACACCTGGAGAACTATCGTACAATCGCCCTTCTCAACACCACTCTTAAATTGTTAACAGAAATAATGGCGACAAAACTATTAGGTCTATATACCATAAGCGAAGAGCAACAAGGATGTAGAACCAATAGGTCGACCACGGACGCAATATTCGCAGTAAGGCAGGTGTTGGAAAAGGCGGTAGAGTACAAGCCAGCATTCATGTGTTTCCTGAATCTTACAAAAGTGTTTGACCGCGTGCGGCTAGGCGACGTAGGCAGGATTCTACAAGAAGAAGCAGTACCTACAAATATGATACAAATTATTAAAGAGCTGAATACAAACAACGTAACAGAAATAAAGGCAGGAAAGTAACCGACAGGGGAAGTGTCCATCAAAGCGGGCATAAGACAGGGAGACAGCCTAAGCCCGTTATTATTTAATATAATAATGGATAGAATAACAGAATCAATAAAGCAGTGGGTGTAGGGATACAACTGAAGAAGAAAGCAAGTAAAGATCGTCTGCTATGCTGACGATGCAGTGATAATATCGGACGTCGAAGATGACCTTCAGAAAATGGTACATACCTTTACGCTTATCGCAGAACAATTTAATATAAAAGTTTCCACATCAAAAACAAACTCACTAATAGTAGGAAAGGAACTAAGAAGATTTAAAATAGTGATAACTAAAGAAATATCGAGCTAGTAACAAGATTTAATTATTTAGGTATTGAACTGAGTGGCTATGGAGATATTAGGGAATGTTTGCGCAAACAAGCCGATAAAGCCGCATATGTAACCGGTTGCCTCCGAGATGTAGTATGGAGGAATAAAGATATAAAAATAGAGGGAAGTACGAGAATTTATAAAGCACTTGTAAGACCCATACTAACATATTCCATCGACACAAGAGCATATACGGCCAAAACAAAAAGGCTGATTAGAAGCACAGAAATGAAGGCATTAAGAGCAATCTCGGGCAAAACACTACTGGACCGTATATCAAGTTCCCAAATTTAGGAGATGTGCTAGGTGCAGGACGTAGTTTGGTAGGATAGAAAACGAAGATGGGAGTGGAATGCACACGTTAGCAAAGTGCCAGCTGAAAGAATTCTCCGCAGAACAAGAGACGGGAAACCGACAGGTGCCAGGAGACCAGAGCGCCCGCCCAAACGGTGGAGCGATAGCTGGAGCTCAGCATCACAGGAAAGCTGGACGATCGACAGAATAGGCCAAAGGCTTAAGGCAAAAAGAAGAATATTTTTATTTATTATTCATTATTTATTTTTATTATTATTTTATCTACATGCGTCATGCTGCATGAGCTGTCACACAACTCACTTCAATAATTGTACACCTACGTCTATATAAACGTGATAAACTGTTAAACTTTAGGTTCTTTCCTTAAACCCATAAATACCTGAGAATCTGTTCTCCTCTCCCTTGGATCCAGTATTTTTGCTTGCAGATTTTCAAGGTTCATGGTTAACAAGACTTAGATAACACCCTGTTTAAAACTCCCGCCAGTCAGATTTTAGGGCAACAGTTTTTATGCTTTTCTGCTTGTCAAAGTTTCGACAGATCTTAACATAATTACAAAAAGTTTAATTTTATTGCAGTAATGTTAACAACAACTTTGTTCTATTTCATTTTATTTGTGATTGTGGTGCTCATGTACACTGTCCAGGCTGTCACTTATATGCTCCCACCTACACTTAAAAAGGTAGTAAATCTTCCTATTCTAATTATTATTTTACCCATTGCGCCCCTATTTGCAAAGATGCTGCATAAAGAAGAACGATCATGTCCCTTCGGATATCGATAGCGTTTTACGAAAAATTTCTTTTTAGCCAGAGTTAAATAAAAAAAATGGTGGGAGGTTTTTGTGCAATTACAATCACTTCGTGATATCGTCAGACAATAATTGACGCAGAATACAGTTTGCTGGTGTGTAGACTACTCATCAGTCCATGCCGCAGCAGCAGGCACCTCATTGTGAGGGTGAACGAGGCGCTAATAATGTTTAGCAATGTTAACCTGTTGATAGCTCCGACAACTAGTCCGTAAAAAATAACGTATTCGTTCATTTTCTTTAGCTCTACTAAAGAAAACTTTAATGAGAACTCCCAAATGCGACTATAGCACGAGAACCATTAATTACGTCGCCGGATGGTCTGGAAAATGAGTTGTACAAGAGGACAAGGACTTGCCTACAGATGTAACTAGCGAAGTGTGATAAAAGATAAGTTGTTGGTTTTGCTAAGGATTACCGGTGTTTTTGTGTCGTTTCTTAGGTATTCTTCTGAGGACTACAAGAATGTTTCCAGTACGTGATCTTTGTTTTGGCCAACTGCCTTTTTTACGTATTGATCCATTACTACTTAATTCCAGGAGCGTATCTACCTGAAAACTGCCCATCAAATTGTACACGTCAGCGAAATGGTGGAAGCGGTCTCAAGAATACGCCTATAAGTCTATGGAGCAAATGATGGGTTGACAGTCGGTTTAATTTTACATATGTGTAACTCAAGATGACCTGGACTTTTCTGGTATTTTGTCTGATTCTCCATGTCCGGAATCAAAACCCTAGTCTACTTGACTCGGTGCTGGTCACATGCTCATGATGCTGACAAAAAGATGCGATGATCTACTACAATGAAGACACAAATGCAACGCTTTTTCTACATTTTAGACAACAAAACATCAGCTATCAGACAATCTAGACGTACGTTTTCATTTCTCTCCACTTAGCTGCTTAGCGTCAATATTTTGATACGCCACAAACATCTATACCCTAGCACATCAAGGCGTATACCATTGAGCGGAGGCGTTATCATTATTCTGGTTGCTAGGAATTTCTCAAACAAAAAGTGAGAAATGCGGCTCGACGTCGACATGGGCACTACTTTCTCCGCTTCAAATTCCACTTTTAAGGTTAAATTCATGACCTGGCATTGGAAAACATTAAGGAATCAGTCAACAGTATCTATACAAACTGCGCTTCTGCTAGGCTTGAGCACTGGTTTCCCGTTCTATTTGCCGTTGTTTTTTCACCTTTTAGAAGTGAACAAACTTCAGTAGAAGATTGTTTGTTATGTATTGCTGAGAACTGCAGCCTCACAGTCTCATTAAGGTAGTACCGGCTATACATTTGATGAGTAAAAACCAATGACTGATTGATACTGTTTATTACTTTTCAAATTTTTCTTTTTATACGTAATTGACATGCTGACATTAATAACAAATTACAAACTAGGTAACACAGAAAAATAACAAATATGCAAGTAACATATAAAATATATACAATTCTGCAACTTTTGGTTTTACAATTAGTGTATCTTTTTACTGACCTAGACTTTTTTTTATTTATTGTTTAATACGTTTATAGTACAACAAATTTATCTACTCGTTTTATGTAACTCGATACACTTTGATTGTAGAAGTGCTGACTGGTACATTCCTGTACAACGAAATGTGACGCACTTCTTTTAATATGTTGTAAATGACCTAGAAAGTTTCGTTATTGAAAATAATTTATGTTGAAATATTAGATTTGATTTAATTTTATGAAATTGGAATTAAGTTTTTAAAATGAAAAATAATCTGTTTAATTCAATATTCAACATGCTGGCGTCTCTAGAATGTTTTGAAATGAAATTTGTTAATTGAGGCAAGTTTATTTACATTGTAGGAGTTGAATCCTTGTGAATTGGTGACTTCAAGAAAAAAAATTAATTAGTTGGAGTCTTTGATAAATGATAAAAATGAGAAATAATTTAATTTTGGATTTTTGACAGTTGTTAACCCCAAAGTTTGATGAAGTGGTTGATGTTTTTCACTTCTTTTCCGTCATGAAGCCTGAAATAGAAATTTTTTAAATTGAGTAATGCTGTTGTGTCTTTTTGTTTTCGATGGCACGCCATTCCGACCCATTGATTTGACGTTGTTTGACGTCTAGACCCATTGTTTTTTCTTTTATGTTTTTTCTAATATTGTTTCTTTTCTGACCGTATGTGAGCTCCGAGCTCTGCAAAGGGGCGTAAATCCTTTACAAAGCTGGCCGGGCTCTGCTGCAGTTTGAACTATTTCTTTATGTCCTTCAATGGACTTGTACTTCTTCTAATCTCCTTAGTGGCCTTCTACTTCTTGAACAGACTTGTCACCTTAAGTAATAAATTGTTGTCCTTCTAGTACAGCTTCTGATGAGCTGCTTGTGTGTGTACCCGCAGCGTGTGGCGAGTGCTGGATAAGGCTGGCGCAACTTCTGATGAGCTGCCTATTTGACTAGCTGCCATGGTAAACAAGCGGATGCTCGCTTCGATTTCTTGCTCAGGTGTCGTAGCTCTTCTCTCACGATGTAAAGAAAGTCGTAGCTCTTCTCTCACGATGTCGAGAATATTCGTAGATCTTCTTTGCGGTCGTTGATTGTTGCGGGTCTATGTTCGTAGATCATCGTCTGTAGCAAGGTAGAGGAGCGTAAATCCTCGGCCTCACTGGGATGACTTGACACAGCTACGAGAGGGCACTTTGGAACGCACGAGATTGCTGCATCGTGTTGATCCCACAAGCGGCCATGTCATTCATCTTGTTGTTGTTTGGCGATGATCGGTCTGCACCTCTTCGCATCTGTTGGTGGTTGGGATTTCTTATCTTCTGCCCCTGTAGGTTGCGTTGTGAATGTTGTGGTAGGTCGTTGCCATTTCCATACTCGGTAGAAGATTTTCCATGATGTTACTGATTAGTGATGCGAAGAGCTGTTGCGGGAAGAAAATGCGTTAGTATCTTCCCCTTTCCTCGGATTTTGGACGTCTTCATGATGTCCCATGTGCAGAGTCTGCGTGGTCGTTATAACGGCTGTGGCGTCCCTGGTTGTTAGTTCTCTCTTGGAAGACCGTGACGGACCAGTCCCCAAGAGACTGGACTATGCCGACGTAGTGGACGGCATCTCCACGCTGGTGGTGGATCGAAGGACCATGAACAAACTTCAGAAGTTTATTTGGTCATGTATTGCTGAGAACTGCAGCCTCACAGTCTCATTAAGGTAGTAGTAATGGCTTATTACCGGCAATACATTTGTTGAGTAAAAAACAAGTGAATGCTTGATACTTCTTCTTCCTCTTCAATTTTCTTTACGTTCTCCATTATATACTTCTTAGTGATTTCATACACTCTTCTTAAGTCTTTATAATAATTCGAGAAAGAGTAGGCGTGGCTTGGCTTGGCTTGGCTTGGAATGTCCAGTCCATTTGATTTAATTTTATGAAATTGGAGTTAAGTTTTTAAAATGGAAAATAATCTGTTTAATTCAAAATTAAACAGAGGAGAACAGTGGAAATCTAAAGTGAACCTATGCAATATAGTCAGCTGTACATTCGGGTTTTTGTAAGGAAACAAGGAACTAAGTACTGGAATAAACAAATAATAGTCATTACCGCTAGAAACTAGGTGTGTATATTGAGAAACCGAATTGCTGTGATAAAAGCAGGCAAATGCAGCTGTTGGGATAAAAAGTGACTGGTAAACGTTTGGACGACTTTTACTACCTCATTCCATTCTTAAGCTCACCGATATTCAAACATACTAAAGTAATCAACAGGGTGCATAAGATTACAAAGACTTTGTATCTACTGACAATGAGGTTTAAAGCAATCTAGCTGCCGACGTAGAGATACGAATGCGGGCAGCGACTCCTTAATATGAAGTTGAAGAAGGCGCTTTGATGTTTGTCGCTAAGGGAAACCATGGAAAAATTTAAGTGAAAGCAGCCAGCTCGGAATTAACCTCTGTACCTACTGAATGAAATGGCAACGCGAGAACCGCTAACTATGTCGCTCGGTATGTTTGAAAGGGAAAGTGTGAGCGGTCAATTGCTGCCTGTGCTGATGAAATACTCGTTTGATGTTGGTTTTTGAGAATTGAGTAGTTACAAGGGCAACTAAATATCTATAGACAACGGGTGTGACATTCAGGGTATCCTCCAACTCGGATCGGAATTATGTTACCAAGAAGGATTGCCGGAAGATGCCTAAGTAAGTTCTTTGATGTTTTTTTGGAAACGGGGGATAAGATTAAAAGTGTTTAGAGTACGTGCTCTCAACTACACTGTTTACCTAGCCAACCTTTTCCTAACTACCGTATGTCCATCCTAAGAAGCCTTAAAGACCTATTTGAAAAGAAGAAACGAAGAAGAGTTTTAGGCGGAGCTTCGTTAAGTAGCACACTTCCAACAAACGATGGAAGCGATTCAGACTGACTATTCTCCTAAAAATAGTCTTTTCTCTGTGTTGCAATTGAGCGGTTACATATATAGTGGTGCGTTGACAAAAATGTTAAATCTATAATACAGTGTTGTAAGGTAAAAGACTGGAATGCCACCGCTAAGTATGGAGAGCAAAGCAAAGACAGTAAAGTAAGTTCTAAAGTGCCAGGCAAACGTCTACTGGGTCGAATACCTCGGCTCAGCTGGCGAAACAATACGACCTGGGTTTGGAGAATTTGATCCGAATTACAACTTTAGTCAACCTAGTCCGATCGCTAGGATTATTACCCTACCGCGCAGCTGCTAAACAATAACAAGAAGGCGATGTCACCTTCAAATTGGGAAAAGGGGTGTCTGGATTTCAGAGTGGAGTATGTCGTGACAATAAAATACGTTTGAAAAGAATCCGCAGCAATATAAATTATAGAACCCTGGCAAACTGAAGGACCAGAAGCTATTTATTACTCGGATAAAAATAGGCAAAAACTTCATTAAGTTAAATTTTATAAAGAAGCTCCTACTACCAGATTTTGCCAAAGACACGCTTGATGTCGAGAAACGTGGTACCATCTGAAGTTCATGGTTGCCGTGGCGTTCATATGGAAGCGGAGCATAGACTATAGAGTCATTGGTAAATCGACCTGAAAGAAATCCAAACTTGTAATCAGGTAAGATTGTAATTTTTGATAAATCTGTCGACTAGAACTCTCTTGAACACCCTCCAGAAGACGTTAAGAATGGTGGTAGGAAAGCTGGAGGTGCAGTTTTTCTGGATTTTGGGACATCATTGTTATTATCGAATGGGCTAATATCTTTCCTCACGCATCAAGAAGGTGATACCAATAATTTAATCTCTATGAACGTGAATTTGTTGTTAAAGATCTTATTTTTTTAAAGACGCATTAGTAATCAAGAAAATTGAAATTAAAACTTTTTAACAAAAAAATTGATGAAACTTCGCCTAAAAACATAGTCGGTAGATGAGACAAACATTAGCGCTACCGCATCTACAAAAACAAGCAGACAAAGAAAAAATCACTGAAGTATCTCAGAGTTTGACAAAAGTAGTAGAAACTAGAGGAAATAAAATTTTATTTGCTGTTGTTGTTGTTTTGTGGCTGAAGCTTTAGGTCGCGGTTCCTTTGGACCTCGTGGTTTCAACTGCTGCGGTCGTTTTGCCTTGAACTAGAATTTAGCCAAACTCGAGGTTTTTCAACCCCGGTAGGTATTTTTAACGTGCAACTCATCCTAGTCACACGGGTCTACTGTTTAACATCTTTCCGGGAGCATGGTATCCTTTTCCAGATTTTTTCCGCGTGGAAAATCTTAGGACCTCGATCGGGAAACAAACGCGCAACTATTGAATTCATAGCCACCAGATGCGTAACTATTAGAACTACGAAGACTCCCCAAAGTTTATTTGTTTAAACAAGGTTTGAAAATCATTTCATTCTGGCAAGAAATCTCAAAGAATTCACTTTAGAAGAACAGCGTACAGTGACAAGATTGTTATTTTCAGAAAGTGTGAAACCTTCTGAGATTTACTCCAGAATGGCTAGACAGTGTGGTGAAAAATGTATAAATCGTGCAAATATTTACAAATGGGCTGACTATTTTAAATGTGACCAAATAAATGAGCACAGTTCAGCACTGGAATTTTGCACTGAATAACTTCTTCAAGGTGATAGGCAAACTAAAGTTAAAATAATTGTTAAGAAATGCAATATCAGTGTCGGAACAGCTCATTCCATTGTCTATAATAAATTAAATAGTACAATAGTATAACGAAGTGCTACAACAAAAAGTGAAGATAGTGAAGAAGCAACGTGGTTTATTGAGAAGATGAGTGCTTTTGTTTCGGGATAACGCTTGTCCTCACAAAGTGCAAATAACCCTCGAAATAATTGGAAAATTGATTTGATTGTTTTTTTTTGTTCGCTCAAGGAGACACTAAGTGGAAAAAAGTTTGAGGACAACGATGACTTAAAAAGAACATGTAGAAAAGGAAATGAAACATCAGAACAAACATTTCTTCGCTGCTGGAATAAAAAACCTAGTAGAGCAGTGAGACAAATGTGTAAATATTGAAGGAGACTATGTTGGAAAGTGATTGAATTGTTACGTTGTTTGGATAAACCATATCAAAGTTATAATGATTTTTTTTCTTTAGATATTGAATGATCTTCGTATGTATGGCAAGCAAGATGTGTAACGATGTCATTTTGTTCAGGCCCTAATTAAAAAGCGAACCCGGATGTTATGTGAATCGACTGTTTTTGTTTTTACATTAAGGAAATAAACACAAACCAATTTTAAAACTATCTGCGATAAGCTATAAGAGGCTTCCTATTAAGTAAATAATTCCATTAAATGGTAATTACACAGACGCATTTAAATGCATTTACTTGCACTCTGTAGTTTAAGAGCCAATATAAAAAGCGTAATCCAATATAACCATTGAATGTTCTATACGGTAGCCAAGAGCGGTAACTTGCCAACTATACGATCTTGTTTATTTATGAATATGTTCTCTCTTAATGGAATGGAAAAACACGTCAACAAATTATACTTCCATCAAGAAAATTGTTGTTATAAAAATAGGGCGGTTTCTTTCTATCGTGCATGTTGCATGTGCAACGAAAAGAGGATACCCATTAAAAGTTTTACTCTGCGTGATATGGGTATAAAATATATCTTTCGAGTTCACATGAGGACTCGTCTTACCTTACTTGGCGCATCTTGGGCATTATTATTATAAGGCTGCTGCTTAAATTGCGCATTTAATAAATTATAAAAGTAAAAACGAACACACTATTATATACATGTAAGTGAAGGGTTCAATTCTTAATTATAGCAATATATGAATAGAAAAACGTTATCGATAAAAGAAGAATACAAAAGCTGAACTTGCAGTGATTTATAGAAATCCAGACGGAATTGTCGATAAAATTAAGCTATATCTGATTCTAGTGCGAACAAGGGAAAGGTGGGATGGATCAAGTTAGAAGATTACAGTAGGGTGTAGCATATAACAGCACTCTTGAAGGGGGATTTAAGGCCGTAATTCAAGCTGGGTTTTTGGTTTTAAACTGTTTAAAGCGAGTTTTCCTTTCAGACGGCCTGAAAAATCGTCAGGATTACGTTCAGAGAATCAGAGGTAAATCTGCGTGTGGGCACATTTACAAAATATATAAAACCCTATATTGCATCTGACGTGATAAATATGTTATTCTTGTAGACAAAACCAAATATAAATGAAGAACATAAATAAATTTGATAAAAATAGTTTCTACAGAAATGTGGATCGTTTAGGGACTCTATTTTGATCCCCCCTATAAAATAGTAAAACAATCGAATATAAAATAAAACAAAATAAATTGAACATATCGAAGACCCTTTATTCTCTCAATATGCAAATTACCGTAAAAGTTTTCCTAATAAAATAACAATATTTTCCAATACAAACATCGTTTAGGCGTTTGAATTGACAGTAGCGTATGCTATTTTACATCCCTTGTTCTTACTTGAGGAACACCCCTATCTATACACGTCCTTATCTGTTTATAAAGGCAAGTCGTGCTTGAAAGAAAGAGAAATGCCGCGATACGAGGAGTGAAAAATAAATTGGTCGCTTTTGCTTAAATTGGTCGTATGAAATATTGTGAATGTGAAATTGGCAATTTAGAGTTTGTGTATACATGAGGAACACCCTCTTGGTTAGGTCTATTATTAGGTTGTCTTGCCTGATTTATTCTAGAAAATTACGTTTGCTAAAAATAAAAGAAGTCTGAAGTCTAATTTAATTTCGACTATTTATCTCTTCATAAAATACAAAACAGACCTTTCAGTTTAATTCAAACTAAAATTCTTAACTCTTGTGATGTTTTACTCAGAATTTTAGATTACATTAGAATTTATTTCCCAAAATTCACTTAATCTTCCATTAAAATGCTACCTACAATTGACTTAATCCAAAGTCTCTGTGTTGTAACTTCAATCAACGATCTTGTAACTCGTTAATTGTTAAAATGCTGATTTGATCACTGCTGAATACTAATGTCTCTCTAAGAAGTTGTTAATAATTAAATAACTAAACAGTAGATTTCTCTTCAAACAATCTTACCCTTCAATTAAAATAATAAACAAAGTTCTGATGCTTATAGATGTGACGAGAAAACTGCGTTGCAGTCAACAATCGCTATGCTTTCTCTGCAACAGGGGTCAATTCAATATTTTCTGGTCTTCTTCAAATCTTAACACACGTGACTTTGACAAAATATTTTAAATTCAAATTATACTCATGGGTTTCTTTAACATACATAGTGAGATCAGTTGTTTAGTATGGTAGAAGTTAAATCTTTTTTGTACAAGTTAGTTAAATTACAAAAATCGAAATCAGAATTGAGCATTACTTTGTGTTTTATTTCAGCAGCTTCTTAACGTATCTGTTAACACAAAAAAGTATGCCAAGTAACAAAAACAACCCGCTCGGCTGAGATAAAATGACCAATTGTATTAATACAAAAACATCAGAACACTCCTAAAATCTGGACCGGTTCGGAAATTCTGACTAACTCAGAAAGTTCAACCAGCACCATGATAAGATGAAAAATTTGAATTTTCCTAAAATATTCAGTTAGCCCGATAAACCCAAAACATCTCAACAGCAAAGCTGACCTTAACTTTCTTTTCTGTTTGAATCGTCTCTTTAATAAAAAAAATAAAAAAAGAAAAACTGGAACAAGCTGGTATTTTGATAACTCCCTCTGTAGATCAAGCTTTATTTTCATCAAAAAATTCCAAACTGAATTTAAAAAGTATAAACAGGATCGAAAATCATCAATTATATTTCTGGATCCACTTCGCAGTTTAAGTTGATCCCGCGTGTTTTAATTCCGGCTTACGATTAACATGAACTTTCCGTCATTGTGTTGTTTGACATTCATTGAATCGGCAAACCTCGTCGCGTTTTACTGACAATTTACGTTGTGTATGGTAAAATTGAAATCTCCTTTTACATTATTGCTTGGTATTAAAAAACTTCTACTTCAATAAGGAAACGTCTCCTGTTTAATTTTTTTAAAGATTTGACTATTATCTTGCCATTGAGGTAATTCAGCCTCCATTTATTAAAATCTAAGACATTCGTCATGAAACATTATCGTCTTAAATTAATGTTGATGCTTTCATTGAATTATTAAGAAATCTTTGGGAAAATTCAGCTTAAGCAATGTAATCATAAGACCTCGGGAAGATCCTGCTTGAATTTGGTTATCTAGTTATTAAGCAGTAAGTAATAAAATTTGAACCATTAAAATGTTGCCTGCTTTTCAATAATTAAAATATAAAACTTGTGTTGGTTGACTTTTCACCACTGTGTCCTTTTATTTACTACACCATATAACAAGTCTGTTATTCATCTGGCTTTTGTTTTTCACTGTTTTTTAAAGAAACCAAGAGCGCCTAACTAAACAACTGGTATTTGTTGTTTTCGGTCATAAAGTACCAATAGTATTGCAAACTTGATATTGTTGAGTTTCCTACACTCCCCGATCTATAACATTAAGGTTGTTTTGACACCTGCGACCTAAAGCACAAAACAAGAGTTTTCTATAAACCAAATAAATTGTCTATTGTTAGTTATTTTAGGGCAACAAAGTTATTTCCTGTACTTCAACTTTTTTAATAAGTCACAAGATGAAGGAGTTTTGGAGTGAAACAATGGCTAGGAAATAACAGGAATGGTACTGCTGCACAAGGATAATATTATTGGTGACTGTCACGCTACTTTTTGATAATAATTACTCCGCTCTTTCTTACTCTGACGTATTACTAAATAAGAATTCCTTTAAAATGTTGAAAGCAGTAAAAAAGCTGGATATATTTGTAGTTACGAAATCGTTAAGAGACCTTCTGGCATTTGGTAGCTAGGATATTAAACATTTTAAGTCGGTATTTGTTGTTGTCGTTCCTTTCCTTGGTAAATACAGGCATTACCATTTTTCTTTTTATTCCTGCTGATACTTGCTCATCCAAAAAGGCAAGGGCAACAATGACTTTCCCACATGTCAAAAATGATTTTCAAACTTTTCTTAAGCTGCAGCACTTACGGTTATTAAGTAGCGGTAGCTACTTTATGTTTTGGTAATTGTATGTCTATCCGTCTGTCTGTTCCATAGTGCCAGCACCATTCAACTGATTTTGACCATACTTGAATCCTGAGGTTGTTCGTTCCAGCGTGGCCTCTTAACCTTCAACGGACTGACCGGGGTCCATTTGGACCCCAGAGCACGATTTTTTTAAGTAACTCTTTTGATTTTAAATTTTGTATATTTTGCGGTCACCTATCTTTTCTTTGCGGTTTTCTCCACCTGTCTAATATATTATTTTATGTAAATATTCGTTTTTTTTTCACATTTATACTATTTTTTTCAACCTGAGGTCCGCCTACCCCAGTCCGTCTTTTACGGTGTACAAAATGTATCCTAATCTTTTCCAATCAAACAGGGGAATTTCCCAGTAATGTCTGTAGTTCCTCATTCTTTATTTCACTAAACGTATTTCAAATTTTTCCATAGGCCTGGGATTGCCCGTACTATGATATTGAGGGTAAATGCAAAATGCATTAAGTTTTCGTTAGTTTCTTGTATTGTACGCTTCAAGATGAGTACCGCGACACGTTTTGATAATAGGAAGCCCCTTACAGATGAGGAACTGCTAAATTTACTTGACAACGATGTTCCCGATTTTGAAAATTATGAAGTAGATGCAAGTGATATAGAAGAAGTCGATATCGTGTCTGAAGTAGATGAAGAGGATGATGTTATTGTCGCTAATCAGGAGACGTGTGCTGAAGTTGAAGACATTGCAGAATCCAGCAGTCACGCTAAAAGGTTTTTATAATATGTGGCAAAAGATGGAACCAAATGATCCAAAATACCAATAGACGTACAAGCTAAATTATCAAGAGCCAATATTCGGAAAGCGGAACTCGGACTTACAGCTTATAGCTCAGGCATTTCAAGTATGGAAAATGCTTTTTTTTGCTATTTCTCAATCTTGATATCATTGATATAATAGTAACTGAGATAAACAGAAAACCTCAAGCTTTTCATAATGAATGGAATGCAAAGAATCCGAACAAAACTAGAATCTATACACCAGTTGAAGCTATCGAAATCAAGGCTTACTATGGACTTCTTCTCACGTTAGGAGCACTACATTTTTCTAAAGTGTCTTTGGTGTTGGGATGTATCTTACTGCCGTCCAATAATACCGGCTGCTATGTCAAGAGACAGATACAATAAAATTATGACATTCTTGGAATTTGATAACTTTGAAACTAGAGATGAGCGTAGAAAAGCAGATAAACTAGCTCCAATAAGGGACTTGTTTGAAATTTTTGTCTCAAATTCTAAGAAGTCTTTGAATTCAAGTGTTCGTCTATGTATAGACGAACAGCTCGTACCATTTCGAGGACGAGCACCTTTTAGAGTTTATATGAAAAGCAAACTCAACACGTATGTCATAAAAGTGTGGGCTCTTTCTGATTGTGAAAATTTCTATACATCAGACATGCAGGTTTACTTGGGTAAGTTGTGTAGAACTAAACTAAAACCTATTTCTACTGTTTTACTTTAGGAAAACAAGGCAAAGTGCCCGGAAAGGAATTAGGGTTTGAGGGTTGTGTTAGATATGGTTCAGCATTTGCCACAGGGTTGTGGTATAACTACCGATAATATTTTTACCAGCATGGCACTTGCTGGTGCATTGTGGAAAAAGAACTTGACACTGCGTAAAAATAAGGCATTTATTCTTAAAGAACTTCTGCCAGCAACATATAAAAAGCCCTACTCAAGCATGTTTGCTTTTCAGAAAGACAGAACTCTAGTATCGTATGTTCCAAGAAAAGGAACTGCTGTAATTCTGCTATGGAGTAAGCATAAAGATGATAAATTGGGTGATGAAGATGAGTCTTACAAGCCAGAAATAATCTTACACTACAACAAAACAAAAGGTGCTGTGGATGCCACAGATAAACTGGCCAAAAAATATACGACGCAGAGAAAAACAAATCGATGGCCCATGGCAATATTTTATCACCTCATAGATATTGCAGGCATAAATGCTTATAAACTTTGGCTTCTTGCTAAACCCGATTGGCTGAAAAATAGATCAAATGGTCGTAAAAGTTTCTTATTGGAACTAGGAAAAACACTAATAAAGGGGAATAATATACGCCGTTACAGCAATAAGCTGTAGAAAACGATGCATGAGTGATGTTTTTCCTGAGCTATTGGAGTGTTCAAGAACGACCCGAGAATACAAATGAAGGCAAAAGACGTTGTTACATGTGCCAAAGGAAGAAAGATCGAAAGAATAAAAACAAGTGCGTAGAGTGTAAACGTTTTGTATGTAAAGAACAGTCTGCACTTGAAACTACTTGTACTTGTAATCAGTGCAAAAACTCCAACTAAGTAGCTTTATAAAAATCTTTTCAGTACATATTAGTTTATTAGTCGAATTATTATCACTATTAATAGTATTTTGTATATTTTGTATGCAAATAAAACTGAAGATTTATAGGTTTTTGTCTTTAACTTCTAGACAATTAATACCTCAAGTACGATCAAGAAATTCCTGATATTCTGTCATGGGATCCGACTGGATCCCACTTCGACTGTTACGTAATTTTACGAAGCCCATCCGTTGAAGGTTAAGGTCTTTTCCCCTAAAGGTTTATAAAAATAATTGAACACTACTTCAACACCAATCAATCGTTTTACCGTATCGACATGGGATTTTGGTCATTGGTAGTGGACGATTAAACACTAATAGTTTAGGTACCAGTGACGGTCCTTCGTTTCTTCCTAATATCTTTTAGGTCTAAGGACCTGGTGATTGTACAGACATGGGAATTTTGTCGTTGGTGGTAGAGAATTAAAGACTTTTCAATGATTCAAATACCGGCAATTATTTTTTTTCTTCTTAACTTATTCTGAGTCTCAGGGCCTGGCGGTCATACAGACATAAAAACTTGTCATTGGTAGAGAATTGGTTAGTTACATTCATTAAGGAGCAGGAGGTGAAACGGAAATGTCAGCGTTTGTCTCATTTGGATCCGTCAGATAGTGTTTGCTGTATTCTTTGACATGCAGTGACTACATTACGGTACTTTATCGCTACTTTTGTATATGCGTTTACAACGGATTATTCGAAAACCTGTTCCAAAAGAGCAAGGTTGTTACATGATATTGGTGTGGCAATTGGAGATGTTATGATGGCTGATTGCTAAAAATGTCAAAACTTCTATTAACATAGAATGCTTTAAAGACCTCAGGGTAAAAAGAAATATCGTGCGTTCAAATACTTAGAAATGGTAGCAATAAAATAAACTTTTTTCTTTATTATTAATAAATTAAAGCATGAAAAACTCAAAATTTATTATCAAAACTGGTTTTCTGGACTATTGCTATCTTAGTCTTAATTATTTTTGTATCAATCTGTATATCCTATGTGGTACGAATTATTCTATCTAGTTAATGTCACAATACTATGGGAAAAGGGAAAAAGCTATTCGAACTTGAATTTTGTTATCACAAGCGCTTTTTCTTTATTAACTAATAAAGTTTGTTAAACAAATAAAAACGACATTCCTTGCTTTCATCGCATCAGACGCTGTATAGTCAACTTGCATTAAAGACAGTTTGAAATTTACTTGTACGAACTTAGCATTTTTGTTCACACTAAAACAATGTACAAACTTATAAAAACGCAGAATGCACTTAAGAAACACAGAAAACACAATGAGAGAAAAAATTAAATAAGATCTGGTCTTTTTAGTTCTTACTGTATGCTGTATACATGTATTAAAATTCGGCAATATTGCATCTACGACGCTAAGTGGAGGTGACGCCAAGAAGCGTATGTGAAACCGACTTCAATAGGCCAAACCAAAATATGGCGCCGCGTCTTTCTTTTCTTTATGTTGTTATTGGAAATTTCAGGTCCTTCGGTTTTGCAGTTGGTTATACGGCTGAGAATTCCTTGTGAAAAAACCCCTTGGACAATAAGTGTGGTAAATGATGTGGAAATAATATTGTCTTATCGTTGTACGTTAACATCTGAAGTAGTAAGGGGTCAGGAAGGAAGGACAATTCTAAAACTAGACTTCTTACGTTGATTTTAATGTCATAAAAGATTCTTACAACATGGTAGCTTATTCCACTGACGTTTAAAGAAAGATATTATAGGAAACCCAAAGTAATAGTTATTTATGTTACATGAAAAAAAAGTGAAGGACAGGCGGATGGAACTATAGTGCAAGTTACAAATAACAATAATTCTATAGTTGTCCATTTCAGTATTGAAATGTTTGATAGTGCACGAAATTAGTGAAATCGCTGTGTAAGACGATCAGAGGGTGCTTTTTCAAATTTTCAAAATATTGAAGGAATTGCAAGTCGAATAATATATGCTGCATTACATGAGAAACAATGCTTACCATTTATTTTGTAACAACGTAGCGCCAAAAGTACGAAGATTTGGTGGAAATCATGAAATCACATTACGGCCATGAACCTTTAGAAATCACTAAAAATGTTCGATTCTATCAAAGAAAACAAAGGGATGGATTTACAGAAGTTGTCAATTCGCTGTAATCTTGAAGATTATTTAAAAACTGCTTTAAGAAATCAGTTAATGTTTAGGATACAGTCAGAAAAATCTAAAGTCGATTACTAGAAATTCGTAGCTTAACTTTAGATTTAGCTGTTGGTATGGAGTTTTCTAATAAAGGTACATTGCAATTGCAAACCAAATTTAATGTTAGTAAGATATAGATCATTTAGCAATTCCAAATAAACTAAAAGGAAATAAATCTGCAAAAATTACAAAATGTTACAAATGTAACCAGAATTATCTTGCAACAAGTTGTACCTTGAGTAGGGATATTGTATGTACGGGATGGGCATTTTCAAAAAGTTTGTTTCAAAAGTAAATGGCCAAAACCTACGAGTAGACACCAAGTGGACGGAATTTTACATATGGAACACACGGAATATTGTGACAAATTTATGACAGACGTTACAATCAATAACGGGACTGACAGAATTGAAATTGACCCTGGCGTTGCGGCAACCTTAATTGGTAAGAAAAAGTTTTTACAAATATCTAAAATTATTCCTACAGCAGTAAATTTAATTTCATATTGCAAAAACTCTTTAAAAGTAGTTGGTTATATGACAGTTAAGGCTGAATTTAACAACGTTACAAAAGATTTGGTTATTTTTATTTGGTAGATGAAGATCATGAACTATTCACAATACTGTTACTTGGATTTTATTCGGAGTATAAATTGATTTTGATAGCTTTTTCCACTTTTTGACTTATTTAACCACTGTTTAACTTATCATTTAACACTAAATAAACAATATACTGAAAAAAATCAGATTAATACCAGGACATTTTCTTCTTGTCGTGTCAGTGGAAACTGATTCCAATAAATAGAATGCTTTATCCATCCACCTCTAGGTTGTATGCACTGCACTAGGTGCAGAAAATGGAATTTCGTATAAAGTACGTTGCTTGAGAAGATGATTAAAACCTTTGGCAACTCTATGGAAAAGATAGGAATTGGGTATAAAGCGAAACAGTGTAGTATGGTGACTACATTGACCTCGGTCAATCCAAATTTGAAATTATTGGCATGGCGTGACATTTAACCCGGCGTCGTCGGTACGGTGAGGTTTAATAATATCCCAAGTGATTTCTAAAATAATATGTCTTGTTAGTAAAAGGTCGAATCATCGCTAAACTTTTGCATACCTCCGTATAGACTGCAGCCGTACGTGAATATACGTCATGAATTCAGTCGGAGTTCAGCTGTTGTGATCGGTGTGTGTGATAATGTTGGTTGTTGCATGTCATATCCCACCGTACTAATTTCGTAACAAGGGAAGTTATATCATACTCCACCATACGATTTGCGATATTCAAAAGTTTGCTCGAAATAACTTTTTGCTTTTTATCAAATATTTATTTGTTATTTAGTATGTTATGGTCAAGTAACGATAAATGTCAGAAAGGAAAGATCTAAAATGGTACCAAGAGCATCGAGACAACCAGTAAGTCAAAACAGAAAAAGGTTAGTAAACTCTAACATTGCAAACGCCATCAAAGAAGCAGAGACAACGTGTAGCACAAAACAAAGCAAATACAAAAATAAACCTAGAGAGGAAACAAAGAAACTTATGAAAGAAAGAAAAAATATGAAAGAGAAGTATGACACAAACCAAACACAGTTAAGAAACATAAAGAAAGAGATATCTAAGGCTATCCGAGCAGACGTAAAAAAATACAACACAAAAGATATAAAGAGGGTTATTGAAGAAAATAAGGAATTAAAAGTTCTAAGGAAATCTACGTCAGAAGATGAAAAGAACACCAACAGACTTACTAAAAGAAACAGTCAATTAACTACTAACAAGACAGAGATACTGAACACTGTCAAAAAATTTTATACTGAACTTTACATTGAGAAGGCAGAAAATGAGGACACTGACAGTCCTGAAATAGAAAACCAGGGTTCAGAAGATATACCATGTATCACTGTGCAGGAAGTGCAAAAGGCCTTATAAGAGATGAAGAACAAAGAGTCACCCAGTGACGATGAAATAACTGTTGAAGTCATAAAAACAGGAGGACCACTACTTCACAAGAAATACGTATCCTCTTCAGCTTGTGTCTACGGAAAGGAATAGCAGCATCTCAGCAAAATAAAGCTATAATAATAATATTAATCTATTAAAAGGGAGCTATTACAAACTTGCAGAACTACCGACCTATAAGCTTGCCCCCTAGTATACAAACTATTTATGAAGATAATCACAGAAAGGCTAAAAAACAAGTTAGGTTTCTATTAGCCTAGAGAACAAGCAAGTTTTCGGTCTGGATACGGCACTAACCACCATCTACAGGTAATAAAAATTCTAACAGAGAAGTGCGCGGAGTACAACAAACCCTTGATTCTTGTATTTGTCGATTACAAGAAAGCATTTTGTGCTGGTTGACAGTGTTAAATTACGAGAAAGCATTGCTTGACACTGTTAAATGCTTTCTCGTAATTTAACACTGTCAACCAGCACAAAATGCTAAAATCTCTTTCCGAGTGCCGGATAGATTTTAGGTATATCAACATAGTCAGACATATCTATCAGAGCGCCATAGCTTGTTTTAAACTCTATGAAAAAACAAAAGACTTCCAGATTGTGAGAGGTGTACGTCAGGATTATTTTCCCAAAGGTGTTTACCACACTTCTAGAATATAAGTATGTTTAAGCGGACAAACTTTGAGGACATAGAAATAAACGTAACCGGCGAGACACTTAATCACCTGAGGTTCGCTGACAATATAGTATTGATTACAGACTGCATAAACAAAGCCAAAACAGATATTACAATTGGAAACATTATCGCAAAAAGTTGGTCTCAAACTTAACATCAATAAAACTCAATTTATGACAAAGCTTGTCATGAATGAAAGCATCCTAGTTGGCAAATCATAGATCCAACAAGTGTACTCATATATTAAGTATCTATGTCATGAGATACGTTTAGGAAGAGACAACCAAACGTGTAAAATCGTGAGGAGAATAGGACTAACCGGGGCTGCGTTTGGACGATTGCGCCATGTCTTCAAGTTAGATATTCCGTTGTGCTTGAAAAGAAAGGTCTTTGACCAGTTTTGATATATGGGTAAGAAATCTTGGCTCTTACAAAAAGCACGGTAAGAAAGATAGCCGTCGCACAAACAGCTATGTAAAGAGGAATGCTGGACATAACTCTCAGGGATAGGGTAACAAATGCTAAAATCAGAAGGAAAATCGGGGTGCGAGACGCTGTTGAAAAAATAGAAACCCTAGACATCTAGCAAGGTATATGGACAACAGATGGATCAAAATAATTATGAACTGGAGGCCTAGACAGGAGGCCTTTCAATGTAGAGATCGTCCTCCCACAAGGTAATCCGATGACATTAAAAGAACAAAAACAAATTGGATGTGCCTAGCAAGAGGTTGAAACCAATGGAGAAATACATAAGAGGCCTATATTCAGCGGTGGACTTCGATGGCTACGTGATAATGATGATTATGATGATATCATGGTACGAGAAAGAACAGGCACTTTTATTAAAACTATGAAAGGAGGCAGAAGATGGAAAAAACCATATGTCACAATAAAAACTGGAAGCTAATTCAGAGATTGAAAACGATCACATTAGTGAAAGATCAGCGGATTCAGATACAGAGCAGGAAATATAAGAAGATGATGATGAAAATAAAGTTAGTCATGAGTTGGAGAATTCAGGGCCCAGTACAAAGAGTGGAATGCCTCGGTAAAGATGAAATAACAAAATGGACCAACCGACAACTTAGCAATAAGAACAAGACCAGAAAGATTATTACACATCTTCCAGGTGTAAAGCAACCCTTTAAGAACGTCAAGGAACCTGTAGAATGTTGGAGACTCTTCAAACAGAAAACTAAGAAAAAAGGCCCAAAACTACAGCCGCCTTGACAACCAGCATCTATTAAAAGATACAAGAGTGGGACTAAACCTGATACAAGAAGGAAGTTGTATCAACTAGCCTCTATGAGAGCAATTTATGAGGTGTTTGTAGAGAACTGCTTAGCCGCTTATACGCCCAGTGAGTATATACTTTAGATAAAAAAATTAGGGCATTTAAAAAACGATGCAGTTTTCAACAATTTTAACAAATATTCGCTCTAGTAGACCCTAGGACATTTTATGTTCTGAATCAAGAAGCTTATGTTGACAAACAACCACTTGGTCCCTTTCACTTCAGCAACAAACAGGGAGACATAGCAATGAAATTTTGTATGCCGTTAGCAAAATCCTCTCACAACATAACGTACGATAACTAGT
Source organism: Ignelater luminosus (assembly GCA_011009095.1). Classification (NCBI taxonomy): domain Eukaryota; kingdom Metazoa; phylum Arthropoda; class Insecta; order Coleoptera; family Elateridae; genus Ignelater; species Ignelater luminosus. The sequence goes on from VTPC01090163.1 coordinate 388,659, forward strand.
TTGCCAGTTACCTATTAGCAACTAGGTTATTGCAGGAATATAGATTGACGTCTATTTGCACTTTGCGAAAAAAATGAGAGAGATATTCCTTTAACATTTTTTTCAAACAGATCGATCTGAAAAGAGTTTCATGTTTGCGTTTCAAAAAGACGTAACATTAGTGTCTTATATACCTCGAAAAGTCAAGAATGTCCAACAATTATCCGCTCTTCATTATTCTGATAAGATCGATGGAAGCACAGGAGATGAACGTAAACCGGAATTCATTACTTTTTACAATTTTACAAAAAGAGAAGTTGACGTTGTTGACAAACTCTTCAGCAACTATGACGTACCCGAAATAGCCGCAGATGGCCGCTAACATTATTTTTCTTCCTCATAAAGGCGACATCCACAATGGTTTCGTTGTATACAATTCAAATAATGATGGAAGTCCAATCAAATGTCGTGACTGTATCAAAAGGTTGCTTTTGATTTAATTCTTCCATATTTGAATAATAGGCAGCTCAACCCCAGACTATGCGTGCTGCTCAAATGAAGAATATCGGAATTAACAGGTATCTCTATTGATGCATTAGATAAAGAAAATTGTCAGCAACCTGGCAAGAAGCAAAAAAGAGTGGGGAAGGTTTCGAAAGTAAAAAGTGGTATTTTGACTTTTTGTTTTTGTTTTAACAATCAGACAATATAAATACTACCAGTGTTTGACTATTTATTAAGAGTGCATCACGAAATAAATGAATCACTACTAAAACTATCAAGATTTACAACCAAATTTGCAAAAGCTCTAATAGTCGATCGAGACTAAATTTACTTAGCTAAGATAGATACAAACAGCTTTATCCAAAAACGTTAAAAGGAATAAATCAGAACGTCTGATAGCATACAGTATGGTGCTCATAGTAAAAACGTACAAAAGAACCTCACCGTTTTCAACCTCCCCATTTATACAGTAACCTTGTGTAGTTAGTCAAAATTTTGATTTGGTATATGCAAGTTAAAACGATTAATTATGTATAAGATATACTCCTATCTTGAGTTTGTTTGCCAAGCAGCCTTTTATTTATCAGAAATATCTTTAAAATATTGTAGGAAAATGTCAAATATTATCCAGGTAGTTCAGCTTTAACTTAATTCTTAACAAACCTTTTTGATAATGAATTAAAACAAACATTTACTCGAAATATTGCTGTGTTATCGACTTAACAAAAAAAAAAAAACTCTAAAAAGTGCAAGTTTGGAATTTAAACCGGAAGACACAAAGGAGAGAAAGCATCTGTCTCTGGCTTTTTCGACTGATTGCCTAAATTTGCATGCATAGCGGATAAGCCGGGTCGTTATTTCACCAATTTATCTTACAGACTTTGTACCAAGAACACGACTTTACACTAGGAGAGAAAATGTGCGACTTGAGAAAATTTATTTGTCTACCCCTGAATGTCTTAATAACACACACTTCATAGAGTGAATAAAGTTTAAAATCAAAGTGTTAATACGTATTTGAATTATGTAATACAAGATTTATTACTAAATAAATTCCCTTCTTTAAATCCGAATGTATTTTTCTATAATCCTTGCATTCACTAGCGTGTTTAAAAGCTAAAGAAAATATAACGTATGGCTCTATTGCGTTTTGAACTAAGCTTCTTTTGTTATAAAAGAGCACGCTAACAAGAATTTAATTCTTGTACAATACCTTACATTTTGAAATTCATTTATTGTCAAGATGGAATTTGTTATTATATTATGGAAACAGAAAAATCGTATTAATAACTTTTGGATCAGTTTATTCTAGATTTATCTATTATTAATCTGAATTTTAATTTTATTTGACCGCTAAAAATAAATAATAATAAAATTATTAAACCAAATTAAATTGCTTTAAGAATTTCCTCAACTACAGTTTTTTGTTTCTATTTCAGACCCATCATTGCAATTTCTTACGTTAGATGGCGCTGCTGTTACGTCTTTCGAATAATGATAAATTACGCCAAGTATAAATACTGGCATCCTCGAAACATTGTGGTAAGAGATGATGGTGGAGAGTTTTCCACTTACACGCACAAATTTTTGAAATCCGGAAAACCCCTACAGGGTTGTTTCCAATTCCGGATACTAATTAAATGAAACAAAAGCATGTAGATCTGTTTTATAATATTTAATTTAACCAACCGGTTACAAACTTAACCGATTTCGTTTTTTTTTTTAAATCTCAACATCATTTAATTGTTATTAATATGTACTACATACCTAGTTAGTATGGAAATAAAAAATAATTAAAAGTCTAAATTTAATTTTGATTGTAGTTTTAACTTTGTAAGAATAGATTAATCGACGTAACTGTACCGAGTTCGTGGGGATGAGATATTCCAGGAAGGAGGAAGGTGTGTCTATTCTGACAGCGTTTATCATCACAGTAAACAAAAGAAGAACCTGATTGATATTTAAGGAGGAAGTTTTAAAATGATTTTCGTGTTGTTTCTGCTAACAATTTTGTTTCCTTGTACACATGTAAGCCAAAAATGTTACTGAGATTTTTGTGCAACACGATCGCGAAGCTGCTACGGAATAGATTGCCGGTTTACCAAATTCTGAATCTTTTTTAGTAGTGATAAAATACTTTCTGATGTTTGTTCTTTACGAAACGCATTTTCTTCTTTGACACCATGGAAAATAAAACTTGTTACCGGATAGTCGGACTGGACTGGAGTCATAAGTAAATCATTAAAACGTTCTTTCACCGAAGATTTTCTTCTAGGACTTTTTAATTATTGACAGATGTGAAATTCTGTAGAAGATCTCTATCCAACCACAATCAGCTAGAGTGCCTGTAATCTAACTCAAGCAGAAAACTTTTTGTTTTTAATAGTACGTTCTATTTTTTTCAATAGAATTTTGAGGATCGCTCCTGAACTTGAAAGAAGGAAGAAAAATGTACTAAAAGTTTGTTCGTTCAAATACCAACAAAAGTTCAAACGATTTCAGATTTAGATAATCCTAATTTAGTAATCATGATGAAAAATAGAGGTCCTCAGCTTGTGACAGTATATTTTCCGACATCTCAAGAAGATTATACAATAATTTGGAAAAAAATGTGAAAAGGCCAGATCTTATTAGCAAATGTTTAGAATTTTTAAACTTTGAGTTTGCCAAACTTTTTAGATTGGCTAGACTACGTTTGAAAATCTGGCTTTTGTAGCTCATTAAGTACATTGCTTTTGTCTACTATTTTAACTGTTCTAAAATAATAACAAAATATCTGACCAAAATTTTGCGTTCACGGATTAGATCTTTTGCAGTTTTGAAATTTAGGACTGAACAAATTTGAGCCCAAAATTTTACGACTTCTAAATTCATGTTCATATTGATCTAGAAATTTTCTGAGTTAGTTGAATTTTTCAAGCCATCAAAGCTCAAAGTAATGATTCTGACCTAATCAAGCGGGATCAGCTCTAAAAGTTTTAATTCGCGTAAAACTCAATATATAAAGTCCCAAATTTCTTTTATTTCAGCTTTAGTAATGAACATGAAGCTAATGATATCAAAGTGTATACTCGTATTGTTACTATTAATATTTCTCAGAACAGCGACTAAAACTCTTGAATTATGATAAATTGTGCTTTTTAAAGGATTACTGGAAATACATCAGTGACCTTTAGCTTTGATTTTAAAATACAAATATAAAATATTTTATAAAAAACTACTGCTTTTTGTAAGATCTTCATGGTTTGGTTCAAACCCTCATTCTTTCTGAACTCCTGCTTACATTGATACAAGAATTTCTAAGTTCACCTGATCTTCTGAATTCGTTGGACTTTTCTGGTCAACGAGGTTTGAACCGGTAGGTTTTTTCAAGTTTATTGAAGCCCAATCAAGCCCGACCAGCTCGAAAACTTTTAATCCGCGCGAAACTAAAGATAGGATATGCTCAAACTGTAAACAAACAATACATAGTAAATACCTATGTTATCCTAATTTTCTTAAAAATCTACACGTCATAGAGTTTTCAACGGTTGGCTTAATTTTTGTTTTTGGTTATTGTAGAAACTGGAGTTTGTCTCAACAGGGTGGATAATTGACCTGGGTAGAATTCCTGGTCCGTAAGGAATCGGTGTACAGTCTGCACACCTTAACACCTAAACAAATTTGAATAAAAATATTTTTATTCTAACTAAAGTTATTACAATATTTGTTCGATATATTTACCCTTAGCATAATAAAGTTTGCGTAGACGCTTGGGCCAAACCCTTAACACATTACCAATTAAATTAAGTGGGATCTTCTGAACTTCTTCCCGAATACACTTTTTAAGGCCTGATAGGCCCTTCGCACACCGAAGCAAAGCAATTTTGACGCAACTGCGACGCGATTAAAGCATAACTCGAAAGCGACGATCTCCAAAAGACCTTGCGATGTGTTGTCGGCACACCCAGGTAACTCAAATTGGATTAGTCGCGAATAAAATGCCATATTTATAATATTTTTAAACTTTTGCGTAGTATTTTCTTTACAATCGCCTGGCGACTATATCGTTATGCAACTGGCACGACCAGTTGCTTGCCGATTTGCTTGCGATGGTTGTTTTCAAGTTGTGTCGTCAGTCTGGTGAGTGAAGTATCATTATAAAGTATAAGCGCGATATGCAAGCGACTAGCAAGTGACGATTTTAATAGTCGGATCGCAGTCAAATCTGAATCGCGTTGCCTTGGTGTGCGAAAGGCCATAGAGTGGTAATGCGCCGCTTATTTAACCTCTTCTTTAAATAGGGCCAAATGGAATAATCCAAAGGAGAAACATCTGGGTTACTAGGTAACCACAGTAAAAGAGTGGTAAACTTGATGTTTGCTAATCCAACAATTGTAGAGTAGTGTCGGGCCCTATGTCTTGGTAGAAAATGTAATTGTATCGCGGGCACAGTTCTTGGCATCCTTTATCATCCGATATAAAATCTTTCTCTGGTAGTAGCGGGCATTCACATTAACCCCAGCTTCTACAAAATACGGACCAATTACACCTTTGAACAAAATGTCAAGCTGTTTGGATGCGACACACAAGGAAGTACTGCAGCATGACTTCTATTTTGCAGGCGCCCAATGCACTGAATTTCTGTATTCCCCATTGCATTATTCAGCGTAAATAGGCATTCGTCGGATGTAATGAATTTTCGGTGTCGTCCTTCTCGAAGTTGCATATAAAGGAGCCAAGAACGTATGTATCGCTTTTCAATGGTGTTTGCAGATAATGCAAGGCATTTCTTTTTCCGCACGATTGTTAGATTGAATCTTCTCGCCCAGTTACAAATGATAATCGGACTAACAGAATATATCTTTGCTAACTAACGCTGAGACTTTGGGTTTAGTTTTCTTAAGTCCCTTTTAAGAGCGTCCTGTTTGCTGTCGTTCCTTGATATTGGTTATGATTCCTTTTGTTATGACCACCCCTTGTTGTTTTAATACTTTTATTATCATAGAATACGACATATTCTGATTTAAAAAGCACAAAATCATACCTGTAACCATCTCGCTTGTGCGTGGCGACATATTTAACGTTGTGTAGACAACTGTGGTATCAGCACAAATGTGGTATCAGCACAAATGTGGTCAACAATGGTATCAAATGTGCACGTGTTTGTTGATAGAAATATTCAGGTTAAAACCTGTGCAATTTGAAGTTGTTTAAGTGTTAAGGTGTGCAGAGTGTATGTGGAGGATTTGACACTGATAGTTAGGCAAATGAGTGTCAAGATTCCTGCAGTGAGTAGAAGTGATGTGGCGCTGGTCTTCCAGATGCAGAGAAGATCTAGATATAATTTTTTCTATGGTGGAGAACAACAAAGAGTAAGAAGAAACAAAAATAAGTCACCGCCAAGAATGCTCGCTAAATTAGTATTGTTAGGCTGTTTCAAAACTGTAACGGACGTCGTCGCTGTGGTAGTGCTATGGTTTTGTAGCGATTTCCAATGGTAAAAAGAAAAGTTAGAGCAATAGTTGTGGGAATCTGATAGCAAATTTATGATGTATATACTTATACAGTAGAGTTTCTCAAGGAAAGGAGTAGCTTAGACGGGGGGAGTCTGTTAGGGGTTTGTTGATTATTCATTAGAAGACCAAACTCTAGGAGACGGGGATATAAACTTCCGTAGGTGTTTGCTAGTAATATCTGAGGGCAGCTTGAATGTGCCTGTATCTGATATTGACTTCCTGTGCCGGAAATCATAAATGAATTTGAAGGTTATACCAAGGTAAAATCGTAGCGGGTCTCTTTGGAGCTTCAAACTAAAGCGTTGAAAAAACATCGTGGACAGATAGAGAATAACAATGTAGCTTCAATAGCAAAAGACGAACGTTAGGACATAATGAAATTTAAAAATCTTGTGACAAAGTTTGTTTGAGACGGAAGATGTATCTTTTCAAATTCCACCATGGTTAAACATCAGAGCGAAATTAAATGGATATTCTGTTCAAATAGATTGCAAGATATTCTGAAGTCTTTTTTCTACCTTACTAGAGAAGCAAGCGGGTTGATCAACAAAACAAAGTTATGTTTTCTTTTCTTCTTTAGGTCAGACGAGTCTCTAGCGTAATTTACCAGTTGGTCATCATGCTCTTCTAAACTTGTTCATTGTTTCGTTTTAGTTACGACGTGATATGATGGAGTTGAAGTTTCTTGAATTTTATGTTTCTTTTTTCTTTAGTAAGCTTGAAGAAGTTCATCAAATTTACTTTATTTGATTTAAACCATTTGTATCTGACATTTTTGATTTTTGTTTTCAATGAATATGTAGAAAGTCATAGACTGTTTTAAAAAAAACAGTAAAAATGCAAGCATAATCATAACGAAATTTAAGCCAAAAGAATGTTTTCGATCTCGATTATCTCGAAAAGTATTCGAGATATCGAAATATTGATTATATACTTGAAATCACAAGAAGATTCTAAGTTGAGTTCATATATAACATGTCCTAGAAAGTTATGGAAACATTTCAAGAAACCAACAAACAGACTATGTCAAAAAATAGCCATTCTCGATCTCGATTATATCGAAGACTATTCGAGATATTGAAATACCGATTAGGTATCTGTAATCAGGGGAAAAGGCTAACTTGATTCAATATATAACATGCCCTGTAAAGTTACGGGAACATGGCAACAAATCACCAGACAGACTATATCGAGAAGTTGCCATTCTCGATCTTGATTATCTCGAAAACTATTCGAGATATTGAAATAACGATTATGCATCTGTAATCGAAACAAGATTCTAAGTTGATTTCAATATAACATGTCCTGTAAAGTTACGGGAACATGACAACAAACCACCAGACAGACTACGTCGAAGAATCGCCATTCTCAATGTCGATTATCTCGAAAACTATTTGAAATTTCGAAATATCGATTAGGTTCTGTAATCGGGGGAAAAGTCTAACTTTATTTCATATATAACATGCCCTGTAAAGTTACGGGAGCATGGCAACAAATCACCAGACAGACTATGTCGAAAAAGTGCTATTCTCGATCTTGATTATCTCGAAAACTATTCAAGATATTGAAATACCGATTATGCATCTGTAATCGAAAGAAGATTCTAAGTTAATTTCATGTATAACATGTCCTATAAAGTTAGGGGAACATGCCAACAGACCAACACACAGACCGACGGAATGTACGAATTCAGATACGAAATCAACTGTTTTCTAGAATAAACAGCATTTTTTATTATACAGTGACGGCAAAAGTACAGTACAAATTTATTACGATTGAACAAAGTTGTTGTTTGCAAAAACTCTCAGATGCGTCAGTTTTATTTGATAAAAATAATTTCATTTCAATACAAATTTCTGACCGTCATTTGTTTTAAAGTGATGCCGTCATCAGGAGTTTTTATATTTTCTCGGATTCACATAAAGAAATTTTTCCTGATTTCAACGATACTGCATTCGATAATTTATAACTTTAAAAATAACGTGAATAAAACTAACAAAGGCTGTAAGAAGGCTGGAAGTGACAGCGATAGGGTGATGTCAAATGACACTAGATCAGAAATATTTTATTCCAGCGACGTTATTTCTGAAGTATAGGTTATCAAATGCCATATTATTAAACTAAAAGAAAGGACCTTCATGTGAATTCGTGAAAGCATATGAAGTGTTTCATTTAAAAAAATCATGATGACGTCATCGCTGGAAAACGAGTGACAGTTGGGAATTGACATTGACATGAAATGTGTATTTTTAATGCACACAATTGACGGCCTGTGGGTTGTTCCGGAGAATAATTTGTTTCAAATTTAATGGATTTGTTCTGCACATTTGTCCTTCACTGTATAACCCACTATCACTATATTTTTATAGACAAACTTTTTAAATATGATGTTATTGTCGCAAATATAATTATTAGTATCCAAATTACATGTTTCTTTTTGTTTTTTGTAGTAATCACAAGAAGAGTAAAACTAATATTGATTAAAAAGTTTCTGTATATTGGGTTGCATATCTCACATTTGTAGATATCTAAAAGTAATTCTCATTTGACAATTTTTTTAAATAACTATAATTTTAAAAATCTAATTAAGATTAATTCATAAATAACACGGTAGATTTAAACAAAAAATATAAACAACCGGTTTCATCAAACATAGACAATGTTGAATTTTGTAAATTATGATTATTTAATTTCCAAATACCTAAAACTTGATTATTTCGTCCGTTTAATTAAATAAATAAATTTAAATTTTCTTTCTTTGTGAATAATGTTTAATTTTCATTAAACAGTATGTGGCTTTCAAAAGTTTAATTAAAAAATCTTTTATCAACTAAAAATGATTCTCTTAATAGAATTAATTATTTTTCGTAAGTATTATGATTTTATGAAGCAACATAAATTTATGAGTGTTCCTTTTTAAAAAGGCGCTGAGAGAATATTCTTTATGTATTTAGCCTATAATTTAATAGTTTCCTTTAAATTACTTGCCTTATTATCTGGAAAGATTGTACATATCCTGCTATTGTTCGTACCTGTAATAAAACAAAATTCTTATTAGTAAAAGTTAAATTAATTCGCGAAACAAATTATTATAATTGAGTTATGATGAAAATAGAAGTTCTCTTAATAATAATTTTAATTTTATTTGTATGCAAATTATAATATATTTCATAGACCCATGGGTGGTCCATATTTACTCCCAAACTGTTTAATTATGCTAATGCACAGAATATCTCCTAAATACTCTAAATACTCTTGCATAATTTATGCACTTCCTGATTACTTTATCTCTGATTTATTCATTATAATTATAATTGAGAAGTGGAAGAATTTCATTTTTGCATTTTTATTTTTAACTCGCGCCCCAACATAACATTACATATAAATTTATGACAGCATGTAATTATAAAATAATAATGGTAATAACAATAATTAAAGTAAGAACTCCCACCACACTTTTTTAAAATATATGCACCAAGAAGAACTGGTAGCCTATTAATTTCTCTTTCTGTATTTCATAAAAAAGGAAAAAGAATGTAAATATCGTATTTTATATAAATGGCAACACATGAATCAGGTTTAATCTACTACATTCTCAGGTTCGAACAAAACCTTCCACTGCATCTAAACTGCGCACGAAAAACTGTAATTAGCTAATCTTTTCCGCAACATTTGAGAACGTACATACCATTTATTAAAGTCCTGCCGCCATTTGCATACACCATTTAAATATATGTTTCCTTATTAGTGTAATAGGAGTTTAGTTTGCCGTTTATTTTCTTAATGTGCATTTAAAAAATACTTTTTTATGGTTTTAACAAACGCAAAAACTCTATACAAATTAGTTTTAGCAAAAATTTATTTCAAACATTTTTCGTTTCATTATCCAGGCAAATAAAGTATTTGCATGTTTTTACCTTTATCAGGCGCATTAAATAAAATAACACCCTTGCTCAACGCAGGAAAAAACTAGAAAATGTTTATACGTTCATCGAACTAATGAAACGGGTAGATTTCTTCTGTATTTTAAATTTATTCAAGAAAATATTATTAGTGGTTTTACGTAACAAGTTTTATTATGGTCTTAAGTCAGAGCTGCTCAATCTTTCCATGATCTATCAGTTTGTCAACAAATAATTTGAAGCTAGTCCCTACATTCCCAAATATTAGAAAGTACAGGTTAGGTTTTAGAAGTTTCCGCAACAAAATGCTTGTTTCCATATGATTTGTTCAACGAACTCCTTTGGAGTCGTTATTGAATTTGCGAAGTTGCGGCATTTTTTTTTTAATTTTGAGATTTTGATTTCAGATTTGGATTCTACATCAAAAACTAAAAACACGTGATGTCTTCGTTTTTTGATATATCTTTAGAAACAATTTGAAAAATTTTCAAAAATTTTGTTTTTACTTTAGAATCAAAAAAATAAAAGACACGTATACTTTTAGTTTTTTGATATCACCCCTGGAACATGGTCAAAATGGCCCTGAAAGATATATGTTGACTTATTTTTGTGAACAGACTTGCTCGAATTCAATAAAAAAACAGAGTTCGTTGTGGTTATGCATTGCATTCCCAGATGTTTTATTTTAGGAATTACTGTCTTAAGTCTCAAAAGTCTTCAGTACACCAAGGTAGCCAATTATAGAAGAAATAGTCCTTTTTAAGTACGAATAGAAGACAAACAAGAATATTGGAATTTAATAATAGCTTACAGACCTAACAAAGACGAAACGGTTAAAGTAAAAAAATCCTTCTACGAAAAGTTGACAAACGTAATACACGACATAGAGGGAGAAGGCATAGTTATGGGAGACCTCAATGGCAGAGTAGAAAAAACTATAAAGGAATAGAAGAATACATGAAAAAAAAAGAGAAAGAACGCAAAATACTAACTGGAAGAAAATAATGCAGCTATGCAGAAAACAACAAATGATTATGGCTAACACGAAGTTTAGACATAAAGAAATCCACAAGTTTACATGGAAAAGAAGAAGTACAAAAAGAAAAAACACCTAAAAACATGGAAAGAACAAGTAACCAAAAAACAAAAAAAAACTAGAAAAATCGATGGATAAAGCACTAACCAAAGGAAGCCTGCACTGGGAAAAATATAAGGAAACGATTAAAGAAGTAGCAAAGAAAGTATGTGGAACGACCAAAACAAAGAGGATGGAGTTAAAAGAACGGAATGATGAAAAGTCGAAATCAGAAAAATAGTGAAAGAAAAGAAAACGAATTGTTGAAATTGTCTAAGTAGTAAAAATCATAAAGAATATGAAGAATATAAAAAGGCAAAATAAGTAACCGTCGAAATAAAAAAGGTAGAGAAAGAAGCACGGGAAGCATTTAAAAATAGATTAAAAGAGTCATATAAACAAAATCAAAAACAATTCTATAGCATCTTGAAAAATATAAAAAATAAAAATAATCAATTTTCCAAGAAATAAGGGATAAAAAGGTAGAATAATCCAAGAAGAGAAAAATACCATGGAAAGGTGGAAACAATACTTCCAAGAACTGTTAACAGACGAACAGAAAATATATGAGGTAAACAAAATAAAAGAAAAAACTTACAGAGAATAGAAGACAGCCAAACAGTACCAGTAATTAAGATCGAAGAGATAGAAGACGCAATAGGAAAGATAAAACCAGGAAAATCTTCTGAAATAGATGACATTACACCGGAAATGGTCAAATATTCAGGACGAACAGAAATTAAACCCTTAACAGCAAATATTTAATAAAGCGTTAAAAGAAGGTAAAACACCAAGCGATTGGAAAACAGAAATAATTATACCATTAACCAAAAAAGGGGGACAGCAGGAATTGTAATAATTACTGTGGGATAACACTACTCAGCGTTCCAGGAAAGTTAAATGCAAGAATATTAGACAAAAGAATAAGAGATCAAACAGCACAAATAATGGAAGAAGCACAATGTGGATTCACGAAACAAAGAGAACAAGACTTAATTTATACAATAAGACAAATGGGAGAGAGAACGATAAGAAACAATAAAGAGTTTACACTTATGCTATGTTACATCGACCTGGAAAAAGCATTTGATAGGTTAAACAGAGGAGAAATGTGGAAGAAGCTAAACAAAAGGGGAGTACATCAAGCACTAGTGAGAGCAGTTAGAAGCTTATAATAAAGAAAGCAATTGCCTAGTAAGAGTAAGACTTCGGAGATATTTTAAACAAAAGAGGGAGTTAGGCAGGGATGCAACCTTAGCCCACTGCTATTTAGTTTGGTGTTAGACTAAACAATTATTATGTAGGCTACAGAAAACTGCAATCAATGGAAATAAACGAGATGATATTTGCAGACTGCGTAGTACAATGGCGGCCACAGAACGAGCCCTACAAAATAACTTGGATATTTATATCGCACAGATGGAAAAAAGAGGAATGAAGCTGAATGTTAACAAAACAAAAACAATGATAATAGCAAGAAAACAAAAAGAACACCAAATATACGCCAAAGGAACAAAGTTAGAACAGGTCGATAGGTATAAATACCTACGGACCATAACAAATCAAGAAAATAGACTAGATGAAGAGATCATTGAACAAACAGAGGCGGTAGGCAGGCTCTTTAAAGCGATAGCTAAGACAGAAGTACCAGAAAGAGTTAAAACGGAAATATATAAAAGAATAGCCATACTGATAATAACATATGGAGTAGAAAGCTGGATATTAAATAACAAAACACGAAGCAAGATAAATGCAACAAAAATGAGCTTCCTAAGACAGATAGCAAACAACAGCAAAATAGACAAAATCAGAAATGAAACCATTAAACAACAATTAAACATTAAACCAACACATAATAGAAGAGAAACAACTAGGATGATTTGGACATGTGCTCAGAATGAAAGATCCTGACAGAGACCAGCTTGCACTTGCCAAAATGTATTTGGCTGCAAAACTAATTTGTTTAGCCTATCTGGAAAAGACAGAAACTTCCATGGAAGGATAAGGGAACTTGGAAAACCCACTTCAGAGTTCTAGTTCAAACGACAGATGTATTTCAGGCAAACATTGTATCAAACAAGGTATGAAGATACTCTATAAATGAGTATATAGTACAAGAGTTAAGTGAATTCAATGTTACAATCGACGACAATGAAATCGTTACATTACTTTTTGTGTGGACTTCAAAATTCTAAGGAGGCCGATGTGGATTTTGTGATACTCATACATCTATGTACAACTAATTCGCATGTTATCACAATGCTAAATGAGTTAAGTGATAGACATGACTTAAGAAAGGTAATGTCAAAGGATAGTGCCCTTGTAGTTAAAAGCAAGGCACACAGCTACAAGAGGTCACATTTCGTGCCAGTCTGCCATAGTTATCTATAAATTTAACAGCGTGTAGGGGCCATGTAATAGTTTCTAATAAAAATGAATTTGATGTTTATTATTATTATTATCATGTATTATGAAGATAATGAACCCGCCAATACCAAAGATGGAAAGTCGAAGAACCGAATCTGATATAACGGCTAGAGCGCCCCCCCCCCCTTAAGCAACGCGCAGCTGCGGCCTTGTCTGACCAATGCGATTAATAAGCCACGGCTACCCAGTCAAAGACGGTTAGGGCTAAAGAAGCGATCCGTAAGAGTAGCAACCATCAACGTCGGAACCATGACAGGAAAAGGAAGGGAGTTGGCCAGCTTAATGACCCGAAGAAAGATTAACATCCTGTGCATACAGGAAACCAGGTGGAAAGGAGACAGGGCCAGAGAACTAGAATAGGGGGGCAAGTTGAATTACAGTGGTGTAAACAAGGATGGAGGAAATGGTGTGGGAATCATCCTTAACGAGATTTGGACGTAACGCCTCGTCCGAGTCAACCAACGGAGCATTTGTCTAGACGGGGGAATTACTACCATCAACATCGTGTGCACGTACGCCAGCCAGGGAGGGGGTGAGGACGAAGAAAAAAAAGAGTTCTGGAAAGCAGAAAATGGCGGAAATACCCAGAGCGGGAAGGTGCTTCGTAGGAGGCGACTTAAACGGCCACATAGGTAGTGATAAGGTAGGAGGGAAGAAACGCAGAAGGAGACACGTGTTGAAATTAGCTGCGGCATGTGATATGGCTATGATAAACACCTTTTTCAAGAAGGTGACCTATAAGCATGGCAGCACTCAGAGTAAAATCGACTTCCTTCTATGTAGACGTGCACAACTTGGAGAGGTTCAAAACTGTAAAGTGATAAAAGGTGAGTGTGTTGCTAGTAAAATAGAGTAAAAAATTAAGTGGTGGAAATTGAAAGACCAGAAAAGGACATCTTCAAGGAGGCAGTTTTAGCTAAGATAAGGTTGCGAGGCGAAGCGAATAATTGGTGAGAAGAAATCTGCAGGGAGGTGTTGAAAGCTGAAGAGGCATTCCTAGGTTTAACATCCGGCAAAGGAGCTCCTGAAGACAAGGAATGATGGTGGTGAAATGAGGAGGTCCAGCAGGCGGTTCGGAAGAGGAAGAGGCCAAAAAGGAATATGATTTCTCACAGACAAATAACGGACAAGGAGGAGTACAAGCATAAGAAGAAGGCGGCCAAGCGGGTAGTCTCCACAGCGAAGGCTAGTGCTCAAGATGAATTGCATGAGACGCTGGAAACACCGGAAGAGCTGAATAGGCTGTATAGCATAGCGAAGGCGAGAAATAAAGCCTCAAAGGACTTTACTCATATAAAGCGGATTAAGCATAGCAGTGTGTAGGTACTTAGAAGCGAAGAGAACATCAAACAGAGATAGCACGACTACTTCAAGAAGTTGTTGAACGAAGAGAACTCAAGAAGTAACAGAAGACCTGGTCCGATAAGTAAAGATGTAACACCTGGAATAAGTCGAGAGCTGGTACGAGAGGTCTTAATGTTTCGGTGGAGGTGTGGAAGACATTGGAAGAGGAGGAAACTGACATGCTGTCGGACCTCATGTACAATACGCGAAAGAGAGAATCCCGGAAGCCTGGAGGGCGAGCGTGGTGGTGCCTATTTATAAAAGAGACCGAGATATCCAGATCTGCAAAAACTATAGAGGTATTAACAGGAAAATACAAGAAGAGGCAGCAATCTCAAAAGGCCAGTTTGGTTTCATGCCTGGGAAGGAAACAACGAATACCTTGTTCATTCTGAGACAGATGTTCGAGGCGCAAAGAAAAAGGAACTTTACATTATTTTCATAGATCTTGAAAAGGCTTACGATACAGTGCCGAGGAAGGAGATCTGGAGGTGTATAAGGATGCGGAAAGTCTCAGACAAATACGTCCGATTGATGACAGACATGTATGAGGGAGCCCATACTAAAGTAAGAACTAGTGTTGGAGTGACTGACAGATTTCCCGTGACTGTGGGCTTGCACCAGGGCTCGGCTTTGAGCCCTTATCTATTTAACCTTCGGGTTGGGTTGTTTGCCGACGACATTGCTGTGGTGAAGGAGAGTTGAGAGAAGGCAGAGGAAACACTGGAAAGTTGGAGGCAAGCCATCGAGGAAGGCGGTCTCAATATAAGTAGGAAGAAGACTGAGTACCTGTGATTTGGTAGAGAAGGACAAACAGGAGATGTGAAGCTACAGGGAGAAAGCTTGAAAAGAACACGTGACTTCAAGTATCTCGGGTGATACGTCACAGAAAGCGGATACCTCGAAATGGAGTTAAAGCAAGGTTGGATGAATTGGAAAAAGATTACCTGAGTGCTGTGCGATAAACGGATCAGAAGTAGGTCGAAAGGAAACATCTTTAAATTAGCGGTGAGACCAGGGAGATATGGCCCGTAAAGAAAGTTCAAGAAAAAAAGTTGGACGTGGCGGAGATGATAATGTTGCGGAGGACTGTGGGGAAGACGAGGAGGGACAGGGTAAGGAACGAGTGGTTTAGAGAGCAGGAAGGGGTAGTTGAAGTTTCCAAGAAGGTTCAAAAATGAAGACTACAGCGTTATGGGCAGGTAATGAGAAAGGAAAAGAGGCATACCTTGAGAGAAATAAGGGACCTGCGGGTAAACCGGACTGAATGGAGAAGGAAAGAAAGAAACAGCGACCTCTAACCGATAGGGATAAGCTGAAGAGAAAGAAGAAGAAGATTAGAAAGATAAAGTTTCTATAAAAGGAGCAATAAAGTTTACAGAAAGTAGGAGGAATTAATTAGATGCGTTGACTCCGGATAATAATATGGAGACTATTAATAATTGTAATGTTGTTAAAGAAGTTTAATGTCTGTCGACAGCAAAGACACTTCATTATGGTATAAATGTCTAGGTTACTTATGTACTAAAAGCCTTAATTTGGCTGAAAATCTTGCAAATGGCATTAATTCTGAAAAAGTAGACATGATTCCATGTGTAATTATGTATCTTGTGTTGAGGCAAAGCAAACTAGAAACAGTTATACAAAAGGACAGGCAAAGCTTGCTACTTATAAGTTACAGTTAGTGCATGGAGATGTTATCGGTCCAATGTCTGATAAAAGCTTTACAAGAGCTAGGTATGTACTTATGCTTAGTAATGACTACACTCGTTTATTGAAAACTAAAAATAAAACTTTTTCTAAATTTGTTGAATTGAAATTGTTAGTAGGGAATCAAACCGGATTAAATATTAAATGTTTCGATCGAATAATGTAATAGAATTTTGTAATGCTCAATTTAAAACTTTATTTAGAGGTGCCGGTACTATTCATGAGATTACGATACCATACGCTAGTGTCCAAAATGGCATCCAGGGACGTTGGGATCGCACAGTAGTTGAGAAAGATAGGGCTTTATCAACAGATTCTAAACTACCAAACATTTTTTGCAGAGAAACAGTTGCTATTGCAATTTATTTAAAAAATTGTGGTCCTACTACAGTTGTTAAAGAGGTTCTTTCAGAAGAATTATGAACAGGTTCCAGAGCTAATTTAAGTCATCTTGGAGTATTTGGGTGTAGAGCTTATTCCCATATTCCCAAGTAGTTTAAGCACAAATTTGATGTTAAATCTAAAGCAATGATTGTAGTAGGGTATTGCCAGTACTCAAAAGGATACACATTAGCTGATCTTAACAATCTTGAAAAAGTTGAAAAATGGGATGTAATTTTTCTTGTATGCATCTTAAGAAAGCTACTTGAACTAAA
Organism: Ignelater luminosus; assembly: GCA_011009095.1. Classification (NCBI taxonomy): domain Eukaryota; kingdom Metazoa; phylum Arthropoda; class Insecta; order Coleoptera; family Elateridae; genus Ignelater; species Ignelater luminosus. The sequence goes on from VTPC01090163.1 coordinate 405,754, forward strand.
AACGTTGGTAATCTCTAAACCTAGTACTACTGATTCTGACCCTAATGATGAATATATTTTTAGTCCAAACTCTAAATTCTCTGAGTTATCTGAAGTTGAGTATGTAGATGCAGATGTAATTCAAGCAAATAATAAAAATGGTTGACTAAGGACCATGTTACTTATCAGTTAGTTACTGCTGATTGTACTGAACAACTTGTCACTGTAAAACAGGCATTAAATGGTAGTAATAGGGATGAATACAGTGATGCCGTGAAATCTAAATATAATTCACTTATAAATCATAATGTACGGAGCTTGGTAGCTAGGTCTGATCATAAGAATGTTATATCATTCAAATAGGTGTTCAAACTAAAAAAAGATGCCCAAGGAAATGTTATTTGTTATAAGGCTAGGTTAGTTTTGCATTTTGAAACCTTTTCACCTGTAACTAGAATCTCGACTCCCAGCCAACTAATTGTTCAGCTCAATTAAATTTGTCTATTGAACATTTTGATATTATTACTACATTCTTGCAGGGAGAGCTGAAAGAGGAAGTCTATATGACACAGACTGAGGGTTTTGTCAGACAGGGGGAGGAAAACAAGGTTTGTTTTCTAACAATGTCAATTTATGGTGAGCCTGGAATAATAAAGATCAAAAATGAGCCTTGTTTCTCTTTTTAAAATACAAAGAAAGTTCGTTATTATTGCAATTTTGTAAGTTGATGACTCATTCATTTTTTACAGTGGTATTTCAGCGAAAGAAACATTGTTTGATAAACTAAAAGATGAATTTCATATTAAAAAGCTGAAAAACGCTAAATAGGTTTTAGGTATTCAAATTTCTAGGAACAATGATACAATTTACTTAAGTTAAAACAAATATATTTGAGGCTTTTTGAAGAAATTTAGTTTTTTGGATATAAAATTAGTATCTCCTTTAAATAATGTACCATACCAAAGTATTACTGGTTGTCTTAAGTATTTGGCAGTGACCACAAGACGAAATATTGCTCAGGCAGTAAATATGTTGAGTCAATTTAATAATAACCACAGCATTGAGCATGGGAGAATCAATTAAAGCGTTAGTTCGTTTTGTAAAATCCAGATTTTATTTATTCGGTTTCCATCGAAACTAGAACAACACTAATTTACCTACTTTTGGTCATCGACAAAAACAAAGAAAACCTACAAACAAAATTAGTAACCTTCGGCAGTAAGAAGGATCAAATATAAAATGATCAATAAATTTTATACGGGTGTTTATTTTAATGATGCAACTTTTATTCTACCATCACAAACGACTTACGCTTGTCTATTTAGTTCGTTAAACCAGTTTTATGACTTCAATAAACACGATTTTATGGATCTATAAGTAACGGCCGTAAAAAATAGAAATTGTTTGTGTACAAAAATTTCCGCGAATTAAAATTCTTCTTGGTTGTTACAAAAATTAATTTAACTTTTAAGTTGGTGCTTTTAAAAAAGCAAGATTGCCTTTTGGAAGTTTTTTAAGAAGTTATCTATTTAATACTCTTTATGAATACTCCATTCATTCAATTATTGGGTTAAGCAGGAGTCGGAAAACGTAAATGTCTACCTCTGCACTGTGCAATATAAATTTCATCCCTCAGACTCAAGGTATCCCCTCGCCTTAACGAGTATTAAATCTGAGAACCGCCCTTTGCAACTTTCGAGTTGGGTCGTTATGAATTTACTTAAAGCGCTTCTCAAGTTATATTAGTTTTAGAAGATGATAAGTGCTTTGCATAATCTAACAACTTAAGAAGTTTTCTCATTGTTGATATTGTAATAGAGGTAGGTATGCATTTAACTTCTCTTGTAATGTGTGTTTGTAATTGAATATTAAAGTATCATTAATAGCGCAAGCAGCATTCCATTAGAAGTTGGTTATTAGTCGTTTGAAGGCTCTTTTATGTATTAATTTTGATAAATTAACTGCATATCGGAAAAGAAAAAAATTGAATTGGAGAAATTTTCATCAATCAGACCCTTACAAGCCATTATCAGCACTTGCCAACCGTGACACGTGTTCAGTTAATTTATAGCGGGATCCTCCAGCAGTTTGCAGTTATTGAAAGTTTATGCCACCCGGAATTAATGAGGAAAAAATTTGCTGTAACCAAATTAAAAAAGAACGTGGAAAAGAAAATTAGATGTTAACGTTGCAATTTAAATTTAAATTCTGCATATCTGATAATGAATATGCATATTCTGCCGCAAAAAATTTATTTTACATAATTAATAGAGACTTACCACAACAGTTCATTAAAGTTGTTTTTAGTGTGAAGCGTTTTAAGTCGAAAAACGTCCGAATTTTTATTTATCC
>VTPC01090165.1:6002-36121 GCA_011009095.1 Ignelater luminosus
CAAATAAACGCACGTTCATGGAAACGTTTTCAGGTGAAACAAATAAATCGAGAAAATTTCAAAAAAAGACGGTTGCAATATTTCCAACAATAGAGAGACCGAACTCAACGATGTGTAACGTGATACATTTGAAGTATGACAACTCACAGGATTCGGCACTCGAAGAAAAATATCCACGAAAACTCCAGTAATTTCCGCTAATGCCCAACATAATTTGTTGTGGTGGGTGAAATGAAAATTCCCAGATGGAATTGAACTTTCTAAAGCCCTTGGAGGATAATTTCATAAATCTTTAAATGGAGTAAAAAGAGAAGCTGGATGAAAACATTTTTAGTGAATGTAATGAACTAAGATCAAAGTTTTCCTATGAGAAACTCGGAATCTCGTGAGGTAGCTAACTAAATATGGCTCTCTAATTGGTTTATATTAAATTCTACCCGAAAAGGTCAACGAACTTTATTATCCCGTATTTACTTAAACATTAAATAGAAAAAGGAAAAACGAAAGCGGGCGAAAAACAAAATTGTCAACACGGTTTAGTAAATAAACAGATAAAAAGTCGTTTAACGTTTCAAAGTAAATTAGACACGACTTGAAAAGCGCAGGCTAGATTAACACTCAAAAGCAATTTAAATTTCAAACCGCAGAGAGACAGGCGACAATCAAGCTATCTCCACGTCTGGTTATATCTACAGTTCATTACTTAAAAATTCCGGACAACGAGCCGAATCTCCTTCCGGAAAGACTCTGGAATTTAACCCAATATCCTTAACATATTCCATTCTGCAGCCACAATATTCTTACATCGTTACTGGGGTAGCGACTCCATCGTCCCCTCCTTAGGCGAAATTAATTTTGCTCGGAACACATAATGTCAAAGTAAATGCGATTGAACGCGTCAGAAGGGGTAACAACTTGTCAATAACTGTCTTGTTTAATCAACTCGATATACTAGTAAAGTGATGTTTTAACAAACACGACGACATTACGATGTATTATTTGTGCCCTTCTGGGCTTTACACCGAGTTTCGACTTCTTCCCGTTACCAATTAATTGGAAGCGAAATGGCAAAGAGAAAATCTCATCGTCGTCGACGAGTTTTATTAGGAATTTTGAAGGAATTCCGATTGAACTTTTAAGGTGTCTTGTTAATGAATAACGGATGGTCCTTGCGAAGAACTTTTAAATGTTAACAAGATACACAAGAACGAATAATTTATTTGTAAAATGTGTAGGCTTGTCATCTAATCAATAATTCATTTACTTGGAAGTTCAGCCTTAAGAGATAAGTAGAGAGGATGACAGTAATTGCAATAAACGACTAAAGTTTCTCATTTAAAAACAAAACAAAAAAGAAACTTATACGACCTAAGTAAGTAGATTTATCATTGTCGGCATCGTCAGAAATAAAGTTTTGTCTTATGGTCGTCATCATTATTGTACAGTACGCGTACACTCTCTAAAATTGCTTGTACATTCCCAGTTAATTCGAATTAGATTAAATGGTCGATGTGTACAGTCTGTTCGTAAAGTAGCGTGGCACGAATAGTTCAAAGCAAGAATTTTTTCCGTTTCTCTTCAAAAAATATTCATTTTGCTTACTTATTGTTAGTTAGTAGATTTCTGATTTTGTTTCATTAATTTCTATCGTGATTACTCGTTTTTAATTCTGAAAGTTGCGTGATTATTTGTTTGAAAATTGGGAATTTTTAAAGAAAGCAGGAAAACCCAAATTCTATAAAACAGCCCTAGCATGTATTCAAGTGCCCATTTCGTTTGTTAGTTGAACATGGAGTTAGCTTGGAAATTAAATTAAGACACACAGAAAAGCGAACTTGTGGTAACTAAAAGATAAGCAGGTAACTCGCCTGGATCAAAGCTCGAACTCGTCTAGTGCCTTACAATATTGTTATCGCAGTTAAAATAATATTTGGAAGTATTTATTATTAACGCTATGATTCTCATCAGGCTTCTTTAAACAATTCGTTTTTACTTTTAGATAAACACAATAAAGGTCAAATTATAGACTACTTTGTCCTTGTACCTTGATTTATCAAATTGCTTATTGTTTTATCTTCCTTTTCAAGAACTGATACTATGATTTCTCAAATCGTGAGTTATTCTGTTTCTAAAATATTGTAAGTTTCAAAGAATATCGTTAGAAGAACTTAAACATTTGAAGATGATTAGAAGAAAACAGCACGGGTCTCCCTATGATGCCCAGAGATAAAGTCATAAAGGCGTAAAAATTAAGTAGCATCTAACGTCTGTACTTCAGCAATTCTTTCTGTGACAACAGTTACTGCTACTACTACAATGGAAACTAGGAGACAAGCGAAGAGAAATAAAAGGGCAGAATTGTAACATTTTTTACGATGAATGAGAAGGTTTGGCAGGAAAAACTCTTGTTTTTATTTGTACAGTCCATTACTTTTAAACTCAATAATGCGATCACTAAAATTTCAGTTCCCAGTAGGCTATGAAAACAAAATTCATGTCTTAGGTTAATCCATTCTCAGTAAAAATTATCTGTCAAATTACCAGTTTGAATTTATTTTATTGTGTTATTAACTGGGTTTGTAATCTGTAGGTTATGTATTGGCCTTGGTTGGCACGCGTGTGTCTAAGCTACGCCGTACGGAAAAATTTCATAGCCTACCGGGAACTGAAATTTTAATGGTAGCTTGTTGCAAGTAATGATCCGAGAGTTGAATTCGTGCAGAAGATCTACTTTATTATCCAATTATCTTTATCTCAAGACAGGTTTCATAAAGGGAAAATTCCACATAATGGAATATTGAGATTTTTTTCAGTTTTGCCATTCAACAAAATATTATAACTTTTTTTGTAGTGCTGTCAACTCAACAAAAATAAATCATAGAGTAGCCTACTGTTTTCTAATTTGAAGCGGATAATAGCAAATAGTCTTTGGCGGTGGTCGGGGTCGCTTTTGTTCTTCTGCGAGCCTTTCCCCCCACTGCAACCGCTTATTAAAGTCCCATCTCTATAGGATCGGCTGTTTCTGAGATGCGGGATGTATCTGAACTATTATGAATAGGGCTGTGCTCTCGAACGGGCCACTTTCTCCCACTGCAACCGCCTACCAAACTCCCGTCTCTATAGGATCAGTCGTTTCGGAGATACGTCGCTCGTTTCTAGCGTCTCCATAAGTGCAATGCATTAAAAAAAATCAACAAAAAAAATTTTGGAACGCTCACTCTGCTCGCGGCCCCAACCCGCCTGCGTCTCCCACATACCAAAGACGTCTGGTGCAGAAGCCGCAGGGAGCGAGTTCTCCGATCAACTTTTAATATAAATATGGATTTCGGATTAGAAACTTCTTCCTACGACATTTCAATTCAAATTGTACAACTATTTTTACAATTTTTGAATTCAAATATATAGATTTGCATCGATCTTTTTAAAATAACTTTAAAGGTTTTTATAACTCCATCTAGCGCCCCTTTTCTTAAGTAAGTCCTGTCAGTAAATTTTGTTTGCTACATACGGCGAGTTTCTCAGATTAATGCCGTCCGATCTTTCGTAAACGATTCTGCCATTCTGACCTGATATTTGTTTGCCAGTAACGCTTCGGTCAAGCTTTAGCAAGGTTTTAAAAAATTTCCTCGATTTAAGTTTTTGTATTACGTCTTCCTGTAGTTTCCTCTATCGTTGTCTTTACCGTTGCAAAAAATATGCTTTGCGATCGACTCTGTTGTAATCCACTTCAAATAGTCAGCCATTATTGGGAAATTCCAAGCCGAGCTCATCTATTTATGAGGGTTCATGATATCATAATTATTAATGTGTGGTTTCTGCTCATCTAGAGAGTTTATTCACACATTTGCGAAAAGGTGATAATTCATTTAAATTTTCTTTGTTTCGCATCAAATGGGTGGAATTTATCGTCGATCTACACAAAGAAAAACTTAACCTCCTTTTATTAGGTTCGTTCGTACGTAGCGCAAGTCAAGTCAGAAACTATAATTGTTCCCGCAAAAGCCACCGTAGGCTTACACCTTTTCGATCTAATTGGAATTTGGGTTTTTAGGAAATCTGACCGCTGCGCAAAGTTTATGATTGAAATAGGTTATGGTAAGAGGGAGGAGGATTTGTATTGGCATTTGATACGGAAGACTGGCCTATTGTGTTGTTATATAAACTTTGTCCTACAATTGACGGAGAGGATGCAATTGCAATGAAATTTAAAGCGGTTGAGACCTGTTAAAACAGGAAACTTTAAATAATATTAGTATAATTGTTGTAAGAACTATATCTAAACCTTTACAAAAGTAAATTAACTTTAAAAAAAAACGTGTGTATATCTCAAAATCTGACAATTCAATTGCATGTGTGCAATGATTAGAATCGCATCATACGAGAGTTTTCGTATGAAATTCAATTTCTATAATTCAAAAATGCCAAAATTAAACGTCTTTAGAAAGTGACATCATATTTCTCATATGGAATTGTGTCTAAGGACTCAAGAATCGGGCCCCCTGGTCGGGCCGGGCGAAATCCCGTGGTCCCGTAGTCGAGTCAATCCCCAGTTACCCGTCGGCTCCATCGCTTTTGCTGTTGCAAAGACAATCACGCTGGGCGTTCCCACTCATACAACAAGTGCACCGCGTCCTACCTCCACGTTAAGTGCACTGTGATCACATAATCTGTCTCGCAAAAAAAGATCAATTAGTTTTTTTTAAATCTAAAGATACTTATTTAAGCCAAGTTAAGGGTATAGTAAGCACTATCTACTGGTATATTTGAATTATTCTTGCTATAATACAAAAATCAATACTATTGTAAATAAATCTATGAGAAAAATTATAAGTTTTTCTATTCTTGTTATTTCTTTGGATTTACCACCAAGGGTAGATTAATAAATAATAAAGCCACAAGTAATTCAACAGATTATTGTTTAATTGGTTATACGATTTACTTGAATTGTGGTATTTTATTGCAAGTCTAAAACATTTTTACCTGAATAAGGTTTCTTAAGGGTTATCGTAAGCATCTGATATTGATTAAACTGTTTGGATTATTGAATCTAACCAAATTATTTATTCAAATAATCAAAAGATTCTGGCAACCTTGGACTTAGGAAAACAGTACGGTTTTCCCAAATAATCTGCAGAAGACTATGAAGCTCGCAGCCAAAATAATTTCTATCAAATTATAATTTATAAATTCAAAGACCAAACCCTATCGGGTTATATTCAAATCAAGAATCTTTCATCAGACTGGAAAGATGTTTTATTGTGCGCATCATAAAAGAATAATCCGTAAAACACATAGCGGCATCACTATCAATGTCAGCAGCTTATCAGCATCTTAACATAGGTAAAGCTTGAAGGTTTTGTTGTCAAATCTTGTAAACTGGCTGAAATTTCCAGACCCGGCTCAGCCCAGCTTGGCTGAAGACAAACTTGATGCGGCCCAACAAAAAAAAACCCAGGTAATTTCTTGATAGGCTCGATAGACACCCGACAGGCCCGAACAGCCCAAGAAATATAAACGGCTTCACAGAGAAGCCCGAAGACCTGACGGCCCGTACGATCCAACAGGCCCGAGAGATCAGAACGACCAAGACGTCCAAAAAGTCCGAACGGTCCAACATACCCGAACGGTTGAACAAACCCGAGCGATCCAAATGGCCCGATACCCGAAGGGCCGAAAAGTCTAAAAAGCTCGAGAAGCTTGACGGCCTGAATGGTTCAACTGGCCCGAGAGGTCCGACAAGCCCGAACGGAGAAGACCCTATAGACCCGAAGGGTCGAGAAGTCCAAAAGGCCAGGCAGGCGCGACGGCCCGGGCGATGCAAAAGGCCCGAAAAGCCCGAGGGGCCAAAACGTCCAAAAGGGCCAAACGATCCAACAGACTTACCAGAGGCCCGAACGGCCCGTTTGACCAAACGTAGACTCGAGTTCCGACGCGGGCCGTGTAAAAGATCGACTAGAAAACCCGGTCCGTTTCTTTTTTTTGTAAAAGCACATTTGAAAATTAAATTTTTTCGATTCGTTTTCTTGCAACGTGAGTGCTTGAATGAAAAAACGAGAAGACTAATGGTAGAGCAGAATCTGATGGTTTTGAGGAATACACGATCTGGAGATTTATCAATCTTGTGGAATAAATAAGTGATATTTGTATGTTGCGCATCTTGTCGTTTCGTTAACATACTGACTGAAACATTTAAGCCAAACCGAAAGTTGCCATAAACCCTAGTTCATATTAAAAAAAATAGGTTTCGGAATTCTTGATGTTTACATTCATAAGTGATACTAAGGTACAGTAAAAGTACAGGTTTATATGGAAGACTTACTTTGCACAAGTAAGCGAAACGTCATGTCGAGTGTATTTTGTACAGGGTCGTAGAAAGAATGTAAACGAAAGATAGCATCGTTGTTTGTAGGAATATCAATACGTTGTACTCATCAATCATCACTGAATTTTGAAATTATGAAAAAATTATGAAAGTATGACATGTAGCATTGCTGATTAGGTACACCAGTATAGCATTATAGGGTCTATAAACCCATAGCAGTAAAGCACAATCTCGGTATTTCACATCAACAAAAAAAAAGAAAAGCTCTAGTTTGCGTTCTTTAAAAACAAAATCGTAGAAGATCTCCAAGAACGTAGATCGCGATCTCTCTAAGGTTTTTATTTAAACACCCTGGATGTGCCACTGTTTGAAACTATACGTTACCAATTATAAACACTCGGTGATGCTATACAGAGAAGATTTCGAAACATTCTGTGTTTTGTGTTACGAATTACAGAAATCAAGTCCTTATTATTGTACAGTTCTGACCAACTTACAAGTCAAACTAAGAATTTGAAATCAAGATCGAAGTTCAAAGTTTTCACTTTACGCCTCTCAATCGCTCTGTATCAGAAAAAGAAAAGAAGAAACATAATAGAGTTTGAATAACACTGAAATTGATAGGTTTGGTGCTATACCGGGTGTTCCATTTAACTTAAGATAACTAAATATCTCGAGAAATAAGCATTGTATAAAAAAAATTTTCCAAATAAACCTTTAATAGTATCAAAGCGAAACGTCTGTCTGTGTGGAAATTAGCTCGCCCCCACCGCCCCCTGGGGGCTAGGTGGGGGGAAACTTTGAAATTTCAAATGGGAACCCCCATTTTTTATTGCAGATTTGGATTCCTTGAAAAAATGTGTAAGTTTTGTTCGAAACATTTTTTCAAATCATGATAGATGGCGGTGTAATAAGTGAAATAATAAAATAATTTAAGAAAGTAGATATAATCGTTCTATACTACTTTGTTTAGAAGAACTTTCTAATATTTCTACAAAAAGCCATGCTACTATCCACCCGTCTGTCTACATATCGTTGGAATGCTTTGATACAGTGTTGGGCATTATCACTGTCAATAGTTAATCGTCACTAATGTTGTACGAGTAAATTAATTATCAATCGCATGAGACGATTAACGATTAACTTAACTATTAATCGTACGAAACGAGTGACAATTAAATTAATCGCATGAAATGATTAACGGCTAGATTAGTTACACGAGACGATTAACGATTCAAAATTATTTGCATGAAACGATTAAAAATTAAACTAATCTGACTGACTAGATTAATTGATCGTATTAAGCTATCAAAGATATTAAGTAACTGCAGAAAATAATTATAGACTAAATTAATTGCAAGAGTCAATCTATGTATTGATGACTAGAAACGATTTAACGGTCAGGATAACTGTACATGAATTGTAAGCGTCGGTCATCGTTTAAGTTGCTTGGTTTCTTCTTTGTTGTACATTCTGAAAACTATTTGAATGTGATGTTCACTTTTAATCCTGTTACTGAGCTTCCACAATATTCACTGGCAACTGGCATTCTTAAAAAATAAGTACCGTATTTAGCTGTTTACTTTATTTTCATCAAAATACATGTTCATTAATGTTAAGAAAATTAACCAAATTGATAAGTTAACGTTTATTGATTAAATATCGTGTTAAGCTTTTCCGATTCGCGAACCTTCTCGGAAACTTATTTAGCTTCTCTGGATCGCCAATAAGAGAATTTTACGAAATATCTTGGCACTACAGTGTACATCTTATACTGTATTATAATTTATTTTACTTAGAAGATAAATTCCGGAATAATCTAATCCTTGGACCCTTGGTCACATCGGAAAAATAAATGATTTAAAGGTGAATCTTTAGTTCATCTAACATCATGATTAACGATTATTTCAATCATTAGTTGGGTTCGTATGATTAACGATTAGTTTAATCGTCAGTCGTTTTGTACGATTAACGATTAATTCAAACGTCAATCGTTTCATGCGATTGATCATTTTGGTCGATTACTGTTAATCGGCGATTAAATTTTTAATCACAATTTTTAGTTCATCAACTGATTAAAAAATTCAATCCATTAAGAGTTGATTGTTAAATACAAGGTATCCTATCAGGCGACAATGAACAATTAATATAATACACATAAGCTCCAAATATAGTATTTGCGTGCTACATAAGGAAATCAAAAGCATACATAATAAAAATGAGCAAAACACGACCGTGTACACTATTAGAACAAAGGAGAGCGCGACAGTGCGATGATGATGTGCCCGTGGCGACTTGCCGAACTAATCTGTGAACCAGCGTTTTAATGCATTTTACAATTTCAATATTTCTAGTTTAACGGTACATATCTATTCAATAAAGAATATGTAAAGTACACATTGCCGTTGAGCCAAGCCAAAGAGTATAAGAATAATCCTCCGGGTACGATCGTCAATATTAATTCACTTTCAATTTAACACCGGAAAATGAACCGCATCAGTACATAATAACAGCAGCAATCGATCAAACGCAATATAATTGTTAACAGCTACAGAAAGCCTTTTGGATAATTAATTTGTGAAATACATGCAGCTAGCACATGTAGACAGCTGAATTTTTGTTGTAATTCATTAGCTAGAAGCGAAATATTAAATTTATTTCATCTGATAAAAGTGTACGGTGCAAACACTACTTTATGGAATTACATTTCTAGAATATTATCAGCAGTTTAAATTTTGTTACGGCCATTCCCGGAACTTCCAATCCTGTCATTGATTATTTAATAACCAGAATTTCTGCAAAAACACCCGCCGCCATACTAAAAGAAAATCTGTTGAAAAAATGAACCATTACAACGATCATTAACATTTTGGATATAATAATAAAATCAGGGTGGGACATCAACGGGCTTAATACTTTCATAAAGAGTTTTTATATTCGCAACAAAATGCTTTTCTTTGATGAGTCCTTCTAGTGAACGCCATAAAATCTTTTATTTGGCAAACTCGTTTAAAACCCTTACGAAGATCATAAAAATTACTTTTGCCCAATCTGTCATCCCGAAGGGTGCATATTTAACGACGGGGAACGCATCGTCAAACCAGTATAACACTTCTTGCCGCTCACGAAGGTTCACGTTCTCGCGAACTCACATACTTTTTTATCAGTACATACACGCACACGATAACAGGGGAAAAAATAATAAATGTAAACTTGGATAGTACTTCATTTGGTCACGATTCCTACATTTTTAAACACACTCTATTTGCGCCCCGCCGTCCATTAGCATGCATGCAGCTTTACACGGTAGATTTCCCGTGGGCCACAAGCAACGTGAGTAATCATATGAGCTGGGTGCGTTGACAGCCTGTCCGATTTGCGTATGTAAATATGAGGGTTGAAGGCCTTTATACTACCATGCAACGGCTCTTGACGTTCTATTCAAATGCGTAACTCTCGCTCTCGCAATGCTTTTTCGATTACCCGCACGTGTCTGCTCAGATTGTTTGCTTCTTTCTGCCGCTTGGATTTGTTTGTTTTGCCTCAGCCGAATTCCCAATTTTCTCTCTACAGTAATTTTTTTCTTGCAAAACTTCATGGGAAGATGGCTCAATTCCAGACCAGACGATCTAATCAAGTCTGTTTTTGCTTTCATCAAACAAAGACGATAAAAAAAAATGTCATTTCACATACTAGTGCAAATATGAGGGAATGGATGTCATCACGGCGCAACAGCTTGGAAATTTTAAATATTCCATAAACAAAAATAAATTGATATTAATTTAGGGAATGCAAATAAAGGCAAAAACGGATTTTCGTGGGGGGGTTAATCGCGTGGGAATAAAACGATAGGATTATTGGGAATTACTAAACAAAGAGAGAATGTGGATTACGAAACTTCGGGATAGATTTTCATCACTGTAAATGTAAATGTGGAACATGTTTGGCATTTATGACAGTGTACCAACACCATTAAAAAAAAGCGAAAAAGGTAAATGAACCGTGAAAGGGTGCACGATCATACAAAGCAATTTGGAAATTCAGATAGAAATTAATGGAAAGAATTAATTGAAGGAGCTTTATTGGATTTAAGTTAAGGAGATCAGTGAAATGTAAAAAAATGATTTCAAATCAGCTTACATGTGGAGAGAACCAATTACGCATGATAAAGTAATTCTTTAAGCAAATTAGGCTTGCGATCTGATATTCAATAATACGCATACGTAAAACGAATCTCTTCAAAGCTGATTGTGAATAAATGATTCATATCCCTTTCCTTATATTGAAATTATGTGGTTCTTTCACTTCACGCTCAGAATGTTGTACTACGAAAGTTATTATTGTTATTTTCTCCATCAAGTTGTTGGTACGGAAACGCTTCCGAAAGGATGAGCTAGAAGGCAGGCTGAACTAGCCTTTGTGTGTTTCCGCATATTGCACCCTTTCGAAACAATGCTGTACTGTTATTGAAATTTCGGACGATTTCGATTACGGAGAAAGTTGCTGACGTGGCGCGTGTACTGAACAAAACTTTCATTGTTTGCTAAATAATACTACCCTACATGCAACGCGTTGCTAATTCGTCTATTTTACGTTATCTGGTTAAATTTACTTCACTTTTAATCATATCCGATTAAAAACTAAACTAAAGTTTATTGGTTAGTTCAGTGTCTCTTTCTTTTATTCTTTAATTTTGAGCAAAGAACAAAAACTAAAATTAAATATCTCTTTCTATTTGTTTTGTTTTGTGAATTTCAAATTAATTTTTACCATAAACAAGAATTACGTTGCCGATTTTCCAGTGACTGGTTCTAATAGTTTGTTTACATTGATTCACATTTACAGATTTTACCTTCAGGCTAGAAAATTTAAAACTTACAACAATAGAAAAATAAAAATCAGCCCGCATACTATTTACAGATGAAATTGGAATTTAAATAGGTATTGGACTTTTTATCACAGCACAGATCTTACAGACTCTCACTTTTTCATTAGATCTTCGTTATCACCTTTCAAGCATTTTCGTGGGATCTAAACTTTGGGATTCATGATAAATGAAAACCTTGAAAACAGGTGCTAACGGTCACTTTTTGCTTCCGTTACATGTGTGGTATGTAATCTGTACTTTCGGTGTGTTCCTGTATTTTCTTGATAGTTTTCTCTCATCGCAGAGATATTTTTGATAATGTCAAGTCCACATTGAAACGTTACCTAATTTTTTGTTTTTTTGCTATTTTTTTTTTAATCAAGTAGGGTAGACAAACTTTCCAATCTTATTATTTCAGCAAGCGGGACGCAGGGTATAATTATTTCCAACGTCGAGTTTACTTTTACTTTAGAGGTTGTAGAACTTGAACTCCTGTTGAATTCTGTTTAATTTTAGGATCTCTAGGTAAATTTGAATAGGATTATGTTATCAGAGTTAAAAAAAAATCTTGATGGTTTGTTTAATTATTTCTCTTTGCACCTTGACGTATGCTATACAAGTCTAGGTTGATAATTAGTTGGCCTAGGCAAGATATGGCGTCACCAGCATCACAACAATGTTGTTGTTATTCATAAATACTAACCTTGAAACGACTGATTGGCAATTGTCAGTCCGCTGCGCCAATTAGTCTGTGTTTGACAATCATTTAAAGCGAACAACTTCTGTATTTTTGTAACAATGAATAAAATCGAATATCCTGCAGTGATTAGACACATGCTTTTGAAAAAGAAAACGAACGATGTTTATGGGGACTCTACGCCTTCGCTATCAGCACTAAAATATTGGGCAGCTGAATTCAAACGCGTCTAAGCCGTCCAAATGAGCTCACCAAGACAAAAACGGTCAAAGAATTCATGGAATGATAATCGACGATCGACGAGTAACTAAGCGCAAGATAGCTGAGAGTGTGAACATCTCAACCGATCGATCGAGTATTTAACATTTTGCATGAATATTTGGAAATACAAAAGCTCTCTGCCGTATTTTCTTTCTGTCAACAACAAACGCGATTGTCTGACCATTTCGAAGGGGTGTTTGGACATTTTTACGCCGTTTCGTAACCGTGGACAAAACATGAATTCATTACAACACACCAGAGATCAAGGAGCAGTCAAAACAGCGGACAACTCCTGGCGAATCAAAGCCGAGGTGTGTTTGTCGGCAAACAAGATCATGGTCGCAGTTTTTTTTTTGGAGTGCGAACGGTATAATTCACATTGATTACCTTGAAAAGAGCAAAACGATCACGGGAGTATATTATGCGGAGCTGTTGAACCGAACAGGTGCTCTTCCACCAGAACAACGCACCGGAGCACAAATCGACCGTCGCAATGGTCAGATTCGACACGCAAAAAATTTTTTGTTGATGCAACGAGAAATCTAGTGGAATTTTGGACAGCAAATATTTTTTTGCTGTAGCAACAAATTAATCTGTTCCTAACCCTAAAATAAATTATAAATTTGTTGTATCTACCAAAGTGCTGTGGTAGCAAGGAAGCGTTATACGTATATAAGATCAGAGGAGAAAGGGGTTGGCGGGACCATTATTGGACTGCAGGTGCTGGAGACCGTGTCATGAACCAAACAAATATAATCGCGCAAAATTAATTTTTTCTGACGAAGGCTGTTACTACTATGAGGATAGTAGAAAGCGTAATGTCATTAGATGGGACGCTCTCTGCGACGTTTTGCGGAATCCAACGGTAAGAATCTCGCCCAATCCAAATTTAAATGTGGTAGCCAGAGCAGAAAATTATACTCTGTGACAAAAATATTTGCTATCCAAAATTTCACTAAATTTTTTGTAGGACCAACAAAACATGAATTGCGCTGCGAATTGGTTCCTCATCCGTCATATTCTCCTGATTTCTTTATTCCCCAAATTGAAGAAATGTCTTGGTGGTAAGAGATTTGAGTCGAATGAGGAGGTCATCGCTGAAACAGAGACCTAGTTTGAGCGCTACCAGAAATCATACTTTCTGGGTGGCGTCGAAAAAATTGGAGTATTGTTGGACGAAACGTATTAAGCTGAAACGAGATTATGTTAAGAAATAAAATGCGTTTTGCCAAAAAAACTTGTTTTCTTGTCTAGACCGACTAATTATCAACCGCCCCTAGTAAATAGGTGATCAGATGGTGAGATTGATGATAGTTACCACTTTCTTCCTAATTTTTACTAACTGGTTTCTGAATTGATTTTTTAACAGTTTTTTTTAACTGAGCGTTTAAATTTTCCTGCGAAGTTTAAGTGAAAATGATCTGATTGGTTAAGTGGCGGTTTTCATCCGGCGAGTACAGACCGTTTGTTCCCGGCAAATCTGTCGCTTGTGTTTTTCGCAGGCTCGATAGTTTTATTGTGTGCAAAGCCCTACACATTGAGGTAAGTTTTCTTTTCTCCCCTTGTTTTTCTTCGTTGATGTTGACAAGTTTTTTTTTCGTACTCAGTTTTTTGAAAGCGGGGTTTAAGACCGCCATTGCAGTCTTTTTATTTTCTCATGGAAATGATCGAATCGGATTAAAATTGAAGATTTCCTAAACACCTCGCAACTGAAGCTCTCCGGGGGTTTCGCTTAACCCATTTTGACCCCCTCTACTCATTTAAGTATGAGAATTTTTATTATGTGACGTCTGTTGTCATTTTTGCATATTTAGTGGACTATGCGGCATTCTTTTTTCATGAACTAATATAGTTTGCTGCATTATCTTCAGTTCAGTTTCTCGGTATAACCTAAAATTCTGTTTAAAAGTGTATGTTTATTTAGCTCCTTTTTGTTCTGCCGGTTTATTGCGATTTGTTGCGTAGTTATTTGAGTACGGCGCGGAAACAACTCGACGTTTTTGCTTTTGGTACTTATAGAAAGTACAATGGATCCAAAACTTATAAATTCGAGTTTGTTTTTATTGAAAAAAATATCAGCATCTTGATGCTGCTATAGGCGACATTCAAAACAAACAAGAAAATGTTGAAATCGTTATTATTTCACCGAACACGGACTATCAAACGAATGCAGAAGCATTTAAAGAGGACGATCTACACACCGTTAGCATTCCACTTGACGTACCAGGAGAAGTCGAATTATTTCCATTAGATGACGAGATCTATGACTCTGACGATGATATTCCTTTGGCAGCATTTTATAACATTGGTAGAGACATTTCTAGAAATACAAAGCAACGAACTGTAGATAAAGAAGAATTGAAGGTCCTTATTGGCATTTTATCGTTTGCGGGATATCATCGACTACCAAGAGAGAAACTAAATTGGGGTGTAGACGATGACGTACATGTTTCGATTGTTTCCAACTCTATGAGCCGGAACAGATACCAAGAAAAAAAAGTATTTTCACATCGCTAATAATGCAGAACTAGATAAAACCCACAAAATGTTCAAGCTGTGTTCTCTCATGTAGAAGCTAAACAAAAATTTTTTGCAATGTAGAGTGTTTTATGAAAGAGTGTCAATAGACGAAACGATGATAAAGTATTATGGACACCATTCCCCTAGCAATTTATTAGAGGAAAGCCAGTTCGTTTAAGCTACAGCTCTACAGGATTTTGCTACAAATTCGACACATATTGTGGTGCCAAGCCGTATATTTCCAAAGAAGGAGCTGGTGATTTGCTTTTAGGTTTCCAATTACTTGAAGCTGTTAATACGAGGGCGGTTCAGTAAGTACCCGTGTTTGACGACAGAAGGCGTTCCTGAGAGAAGTTGGTGTTATCATCGTGTGCTTCCATCTATCAAACGACGGTATAACAAATTGCAGACTGATTGATAGGTTAGTTTGGATTTGACAGCCATTTGAGTAAGACGTGTTTCGTGATTTTAGCTAAGATGGAAAAAGAGCACTATCGTTCGGTAATTCGCTTTCTGTTTTTGGATGGGAAAAAATGCGAGGAGGTAAAAGCAAAGTTGGATGCTGTTTATGGGGACACTTCGCCATCTATGACCACAGTTAGATATTGGTTCAACGAATTTAAACGTGGGCGAACATCCGTTTTTGATGAGGAGCGACCAGGACGCCCGGCAGACGTGGTTACCAAGGAAATCATTCAAAAAGTCCACGACATGACTCTCGCTGATCGACGAACGAAAGTGCGTGAAGTAGCAGAGGCCGTAGGTGTCGACCGGAACGGCAATTAGTATTTTACATGATAAGTTGGCGATGAAAAAATTGTCGGCGCGATGGGTGTCGCGATTGCTAACGGTGGACAACAAGCGGATGCGGCTGTTAACTTCGAAGCAGTGTTTGGAGCAATTTAAGCGAAATCCGAAAGAGTTTTTGCGTCGAGTTGTCACCGTTGATGAAACCTGGATTCATCATTACACACCAGAAACTAAGCAACAATCAAAACAATGGATTTCTCCCGGTGAATCTGCTCCAAAGAAGGCGGAGATGGTTCCATCGGCCGGAAAGGTCATGGCGACGATTTTTTGGGATGCGAACGGCGTCATCCTCATGCATTTTTTAGAAAAAGGAAGAACGATCACTGGACAATACTACAGTGAGTTATTAGACAGCTTCGACAAAAAATTGAAGGACACACGGCCGCATTTGGCGAAAAAGAAGGTGCTGTTTCACCACGATAACGCACCAGCACATTCATCCGGAGTTGTCGCCGGCAAACTGCAGGAATTGCGTTATGAATTGCTGCCGCACCCCCGTATTCACCCGATCTGGCTCCCTGCGACTTTTTCTTGTTTCCTAACATGAAGAAATGGCTCGCGGGAAAAAAATTTAGCTCAAACGAGGAAGTCATCGCCGAGATAGAGGCGTATTTTGGAGAGTTCGACAAATCCTATTTTTTGGAGGGGTTAAAAAAATGGCAGGAACGTTGGGAGAAGTGTATATTTCTAAAAGGAGACTATGTTGAAAAATAAAAAAAAAATTTTTGAAAAAAATTGTGTCTTCATTTCTAACACGGGTACTTATTGAACCGCCCTCGTAAATAACCATTGATAACTATTTCACAAGTTTTCGTTTACTTAGTACCTTGAAAGACGTAGGATGCAGAGCTACTGAAACCGTAAGCGACAATCACACAAATAAATGTCTGCTACCCAGTGAAGAAGAGATGAAGAAGAAGAATCGAGGGTATTTTGAGTTTCAATACGAAAAAGATCAACTGCTGTTAGTGAAGTGGAAGGACAATAGATGTGTCACTATAGCTACAAATTATGACACAATTACGCTGCTTTCTAAGGCAAAACGTTGGTCCAAAGGAGAACAGGAGAAAATTGATGTGGCGCAACCGAGGGTGTCCAGCAACTGCAATTCTGACATGGGAGGTATGGACCTTCTGGATCAGTCTGTAAATAATTACCGGGTTACCATTCGGGGTAAAAAATGGTGGTGGGTCCTTTGGACACACATGCTCAAGGTGACACTAGTAAATGAATGGAGGTTGCATCTAACGGTCGATGATCAAAAACTGAAGTTCGCTCGACATTATTTGAAAAATTTTAAAAAATCTACTAAATATTCCAAGCATACCACAAGGTATTGTGAAGAACAAGGATGACCACTTTCCAAAAAAAACCTTGATCGCCAGTTGAGAGGGCGTCTGTGCCATTTACGCTCTCGATAGAATTGCATAACCTATACAGCCACTTTTTGTATAGAAAGGGACTGTTTTATTAAGTTTCATACACAACAGTTCTCCTTATTTAAAGTCTATAATTGACTCATTTAAGTACACCCTTTTTTAAATATTTGAACTAAGATTGATAATCATAACAAATATGTTTGTTTGTGTTAACATCAAGCAATATAATTCATAAAAAAGATATTTTTCGAGACATATCTAATGTGGTACCAAATGGGTTAAGTTAACGGGTCGCAGCACAACTGGTCTTTGGTAGCCTGCAGTTCATCGGCTAAAGATTCTGAGACAGAAAATTAAAGCATTGCAATCTGGTTTGAGCGTTGCGTCCAAATTGATCGTCTCCGATACGGGAACAGCATCTGCTACATCGACGCATGGGTTCAACTGCGCATTTTTTTATTCTGCTAAGTTTAAATCTTATTCGGACTTGGAAAGCGAATTGAAATTTGTTGTTTCCGTAATTAGTTTGTTACAGCTGGTTTCGCCTCTACGAGCAGATCTGCTTTGCAGCGGAGAATCTTCGGAGGTAAGTTTTTTTTGATACTTTCTCAATTTCCATCCATCAACTTAAGAATCTTTAACATCATGGTTGCTAGGATTTATTTAATTCATAAGGCGCTCTCCCAAAATGCAGGTTTGTTCTCTTAACACTTCACCGCGCCTTAAAGATCGTGTTATTCCTTAATCGTTATCTCAAGAGACGACTTCGGTCAGGTTTGGTGATTCGGTCAGGGTTGTTATTTGCCCTGGTTGAAAATTCCTTTATGGTCAAGATGTTTCCTATAAACCAATCATTCTTGTACTGAAGAGAGAAAGACAGAACACAAAGAAAGGCTCGTGAAAAATTTCTAAATTAATCTAAGAGCATTTTGAGTATTGTACGAATTTAGTAACAACATGCGTTATTAAACTTGCCTTACGTGAAAAACAGATAGCCAAAATTGAAGCGAGTGATGTGCAGAAAAATCGGTTCAAACGTCAGAAATGTTAGAGCAAGCGCTATTGATAAATCCCGAAAACATAAGATACCAAAACATAAAATGCATGAATACTTAGTAGGTAATATTAGGCAAAAGTGGACGAACGCTCAAATGTTAGGATAGCAATGAAGAAGAAGATGTTCACAATCAAAAACTACTAAATATGTGCTATTTATTCATTCTAAATTTTGGCAAACTCTTCCAGAAATCCAATAGGCTTCACCATAACAACAAACGCAAAGTAACACTCAGCAGTAACACCAACTTTCTGATGGTCCTCTTCAACGCAAAGGATAAAACGAATGCCTCATTTGCAGAATGTAGGTATCATGCGGATACTTAATAATAAAATACCGAAATAAATTCAACTACGCCAAACATTTACTCAAACGCAATCACACACACACAATATTATTATACTTTTGCAAACATAAATACAAACTAGATATTCTAGAGACCTTTCGAAATTTGCAAACACACATTGAGCCCCTAAACCAGTCGTTACGAAATGTTTTGGTGCCATGACAACAATTTGTTTTATATTTTAAATTTATCGTTGACGATCATAATTATGTAATATTGTAACATACATAATATGTCGAGTGATTTGTTGTTTTATTGGATTTCGAAACACACCCTTTTAAAGGTTAATACACATTTTCTATGTTTAGTAAATACCCGTTTATTTGTAAGCCGAATTAATTTCAGTAAAGTAAATATCCAGACAAAATCAATTTGCACAATGATGGATGATAAATTAGAAATAGAAATTTAAAATGACAGTGATCCTTCCACTGAATAAATTCTAAAGAAAAATAATAAAAAAACAAGTGCCCAAAATGCAATATCAATTACTCCACCTTGTAAAATTCAAGCATCTTATTAGAAAAGAGCAAAAAATATTAATATCGTTCAATATAAAAATTCTTTGGTTTTTTCACCTTACAAAGTCCTTCCACCACTGGCATAAATAATTCCGAAAGTATCTACGGATGCACAAAAAAATTTTACTCATCACCGGATACTGATCAACTTAACCTTTTGGAGTTGAAGGGAAAATTTGTTTATGACACATGTCAATATCATATCCTCAACTGAGCCTCAGAGATATTTCCAATAAAGTGCACGACAGACTATCGGATTTAAAAAAAAACCTCTGATCGGATAAAACCGGAAGCTCCTGGACTTTTATACGCATTGAAGACCTGTCTATCGATATATAAATGAAACACGGAATGTCTCTGGAAAACTTCTATTACATAATATACTACATCGCGTCGGGATGTTTCTCTTTTTTATTTCTTTAAAACTCCAGTTGTCAGTATTTACTAAAAAATTCCCTTTTTTATTTTTGCGAAATGAAAAAGGTGAAATCGATATTAAGGTTAGCTCTTACTTGACGCCACCGTTGTTGCCTATGGTAACATCACGCGAATTACCAACTCCAGAAGTCACGTTCTAGCATCTAACTTTCACAATTAAGCGTGATTGCCGTTTGATTTTAGCGGATTACATTTTAGGAAGACTTAATTGAGCATTTTTGATTTTATCAAGCGAAGAAACTAGACGAACTTTTCGGCGACGTTCTAAAATTCCATTTTAATAATGTACGTTAAATGATATTGTGCCACAGGCCGGGAAACATCGAAACCTCTCGGGAATATCTTCAGAAAAAAAAAACATAAACCTCTCGTACCTAAAGTGAAGTGGATACTTCAAAAGAGTATATACCAAACAACTACTTCAGATGAACAACGAGTTTCAAGTTTCCCTCCTCGTGCACGTAAATGAGCTTGCTAAATGAAAATTCCAGCGTAAGTAAATTTTAAGGTTAATTTTGATAAAACAAAGAAAAAATCATATAAAAATTCTCTTGTGCTGTAATAAAAACAAAACTAATTCATTCGAGAGTCAATTCATCATAATGACATTTTCCGTGCAAACGATCGCTTGATATGCTACTACATGTTTATTACGAAGAATTGAAACGATATGTACTATGTAATAATATAAAATCGATTTGAAACAATTATTGCTTTAGTATCGACACCCGACCGTTAAATTCAATTGCACCAAGCACAATTGAATTTGATTGAAATGTAACGCTGTAACAGAAACTGTATCTCTTAATTTAAAAATTTGCTTCTGTCACATCCTTTTAATACAAGTATTTTGGATCAAATTTTATTTTTTTTTGAATACTTGAAATATGTTTGTAATTAAGAAACTGTAAAATTTTAGTTTCCCATTGATCTTATTATAAATGTTCTGAAAGTCCTTAACGAAACTAATAAAATCTAAAATTCCGTTAAATTTTAACCTTAGTAGAGCTAATTGGAAAGAGTAGTGTTACAGTCAGCAATGATCTAAATGATATACCTACAATTGCACGCCAAGTCGTAACAATTTCTAAGATTCGCAGTGTCAAGGTTTCATTTCCGGCTTTTCCAAAATCTGCCGCATAAGATCTGCAAAATATTTTATTTGTTTTCGAATTAAGAACGCTCTAAAGGTCTTCTGACCATAATATTAGTAATCTCCCGCATTTTTTGGAAAAGAGAAAAGGAAATGGTTTGTTTTTATTTCCTACAATTTTTTTGTTTCAACCCAAAGCCAAACACAATCCATTTTGATTTCGTAATAATACTGTTATTAGTAGTACTAGGATTATGAGTTCGTCCTACATTTTTTTTTTTAAAACCAAAACAAAATCAGATCTAGAGAAATAAAGAACAGTTGCAGCTTATAAGTTCGAATTTACATAAAAATTGCCCTTCTCAATTAAGTTCTTGTAAAATCCCCTCGTCAATGCTAGCCAATAACCTAAGCTTTTGGTTAATAGTAACTGGATGCTCGTCCTCGTCCTCAACAAAATAAGGATCAATGATCCCATGCCCAGACCACGGCAGACAAAATGGTAACTCGTTCACGGTGAAGTGGTTTCCCTACAATGACATCTGGGCGTTCGAATACAAGGAATCGAGTTGCTTGTCGATTGATATAACTGTTAAGCTAAAAGTGGCTTTCGTCTGAAAACCATACGTTTCTCAAGAAATTGAGATCTTCGTACACTAGGCTCAACACTCGTCCACAGTAAACCACAAATAGATTTGAACAGTCGACGTGTGAATGTTGCATTGGTATTCAGTTTATACGCAGTTCGTCGAAGGCTTCTTTTTGGTGACTGTATGCGTCCTTGATTATTGTTGGTAAAAACTGCTCTTCGACGACCTGAAGAGTCTTTGCGCTGACACAACACATTACCAGTGTGACAAAATTTTTCAACAATTGCTAACATTACTGGGGGCCGTTTTGTTAAACCCTTATTGATATTTTTCTCAGGCTTGCTTCAAACTTGCGCCATTATCCCGTCCATTTCCGTATGAACGGAAATAAAGCTCTAGTGCAAACACTTTTTCCTCAGCTGTGAAAACCATTTTCAAGACGATTTTAACAACAGAGCAGTGTTAGTATGACAACTAATGACAAGTGCATATTGCGAAAGCAATTCCACAGCACTCTAAATTGCGGTACTGTTTATTTTGGCAAAAACTTTGATTGCTTTTGATGAGTTGCATACCGTAGACTACTATCATAGCTCATATTAAAGATAAGGAGTATCAGCTATACAGAAGGTCAGTCGTTTAATCACAAAACCTACAACGAAGACAAATTTGCATGAACAATATACCCATGTTACGCCATTGTACAACCAACAAAAAATGTCATTTCAGAAGTTTGTGTTCCGTCTTCGTGTAAATTTTACTTATTCAAAGACATGTCGATTAGCAGTGTTAGAATGTCTTATTTGCATCGAAAATGAACGACAACAGCGATCTCTAACCTCATCTCTAAGTCAAGTTATTATTATTTAAGACGAGACTCGAGAAAAAAGTACCTTCAATCTTACGTCGAGAAGGATATTACAGTTGAGTTCTGCGGTGCTAGCTGCAGGTAATACAGTTGAAGAAGCTACCACCGAACTACAGAAGGCCATCGAAAACATCAACAAATGGAAAAAAGGTGGAAAATAAAGCTCAATGAAAGTAAATCAGTGCATACAATCTTCACAACTAAAACTAAAGCGAACTATCTTCCTGTGGTGGCTAGCAACCAGCTATAATCACACACGCGAATACGGAAAAGTATCTTGGAATGAACCTCGATGCTAAATTGCGCTCGGAAGAACACATTAAGCAAAAACTTTAAGAACTAGAAATTAAAAAGAAGAAAATACACCGGCTTATCGGCAGAATGTCCAAAATGTTTGGCTTTACAACATTCAATTACAGGGCTGTGCCGCACCAAATAAAATTCAAAAAAATACCGACTTTTCTGAACAAAGTTCTTCGAGAAATCACAGGAGCGCCAAAGTTTGTTAAAAGCAGTATTCTTCACCGAGACCTCCAGATGATTACTGTAGCCCAGGAAATTAAATATCGCCAAGAAAGATGATGACAATCTTCATCAACATTCAAACATCGAGACTCTTCAACTCCTATATGTGGATGGACAAGAACGCAGCCTCAAGAGGAAGAGACCACATGAGTTAGTGTAGTGCGCGATTAAGTGCCGATAAAACAGAGCATTGTGGGTGAGAGTGAGTACACACTACCAAGTGTATTAAGATTGTCAGACTTGAAGAGGTCATCGATGGACTGATCCTTAAGTTTTAGTAGTAAGTTAGGTTAGAGAAGAACTGTTGGTTGGTCTAACAAGACCAGGTAATGATCAATAAATAGGAAAAAAAAAGCAGTTGAGTTGTCTCCCACGCAAGATAGCAGCTTTTCATCTTATATCACAGATAGTACTGTTATTGAGAATAAGCTCATTGTTGGGCTGCCCCAGGTAGCCTAGGGTAAAAACTAACCCCAAGTTTTAGTCTTAAGCTGAAAACGCTTGCCTTAGTCAGATTTGATAAGTTAAAAACAACCTCTAAACTAATACCGAATTTGGAGGCATTATTGAAGAAGAAGATTTATGGTGGGCTTCGGCAGGAAAAAGAAAACTAGACGATATTACTGTGATAGCGAAACCTGATGTTCGCTTGCTAAGCTAAGCTTGCAAAGCGCAAGCTTCACTTCAATATCAAAAACAGGAAAATCACTGAATGAAGCAGGAAGGCGCGCCAAGCGTGATCTCTAACCTCTAAGATTTAACCTTACGTCGAAAACGGTATTACAATATTGGAGATAAAGCCTGATAGTTGCCTCACGTAGTTAGCTGCGAAAACAATGCAAACCGCGACATTTAACTTTGTACCCAAGACAGTAATATTATTGAAAGTGAAACGCAACAACTGGAAGAGAAAGAAAGTGAATGGCAAGCTTTAATCTTAAATTGCACTAGAAACGGTAAGAAGGAAACCCTTCCTTAATCGGTTTTGAAGCGAAGCGACAAGAGCGATCTATCAATTTACGCAGAAGAAGATATCAGTATGACAGTTGACTCGAAAATGACACAAGTTGACATTATTATTGAAGGCAAGACTTTTTTTCCAGCTTTATATTGAGAAATATATCTAGTATAATTGAGAGCAAAGCCTTACAACAAAAAGACAGCATTAGTATTAAAAAAAAAAAGAAAAACAAACAGTTGCCTAACTTAATAAACTTTCAAGAGAAATGCCACGAGCAACCGCTAAATTTATGTCGAAGACGAGATCATTACTGATGAAAATGAACGCCAAGCTAGTCTTTCATAACCTTTTCCATAAGTCGTCATTAATATTACTCAGGGCAAGGTCTGAGCAAAAAAAAGCGCAACCATTAACTTACTAACTTTACACCACGATGGGTATTATTACAATTAAGAGGAAGCCTGATAGTTGCTTTTCGAAGTTTAAAGCTTATACCGAGCACAGTATTATTATTAAAAGCGAAGTTTAACAGTTAGCTCAAACAAAAAACAGAATCTTAGATTAAAAACAGTAACTTGATTTAGTTGCCTTTGAAAAAGAACGCCTTTAACTTATGCAGAGGACAAAATCATTAAGGATCGATTATGAGCTGCCGTAGGCAGCTTATGAATGACCCTTGACCATAAACGGTATTACAGTTGGTACGAAGCCTAACGTTCGCTTGCTACGATCAGCTCTGAAAAGGAGGAATGGACGAAGCCCGATAGTGTTTGCTTTAGTTGGCTTTAAGGAAGAGTCAAAAGCAGCCTTTATCATTATACCGTAAGTGACATTATGAATGAGACCAATGTTCGATACTAGGTGACGTTTAACCATATACCAAAAGCAGTATTATTATTATTGATAGCAAAGTTCAATAGCTCAATAACTTGGACTTATGCTTAGACTTAAGCTCGGTAGTTGCCTGCCGAAATCAGTTTTGGGGAGAACCGAGAAACGCGACCTTTAATGTTACCGTTATTATTGAGAACAAAGATAAATATTGTAGTCACTAAATGTGCTACACACGGCATTTTTATTAAGATGAAGACCGAGAATGGACCGACAACAAACAGTAAGATGAAAGCTAGAGACGATCTTTATCTTAATACAAAAAAAGCCCGATCTAAAAAGGAAACTCGACTGTTACTTTATGCAAAAGACTCGACAAAAGCCTCGTTGAGGAAGCGACCAGCCCAGCAGTTAGCCGTCGCAAGCAAGATCAAATCAACAATAAACCGTGAACGTTTCTCTTGCTAGCAGCTTCTGGTAACTACGCAACAGTATGACCGCATAAAGGCGCGAAGTATCAAATTTGGATCATTTGTTGGATCGTTACAGCGTCATAGAATAAATTTTCTATTACAGCAACCCAAAACAGTATAATCCTAATAATTACACATTGCTACATACAGGCTGTCCCAGAAAACACGGAAGGCGCACTTAGTTTTGTACACTGTTAGTTCTAGTCGAGGCGGAATGCCTAAAATTGACCGTTTTCGTACTAGTTTATTGACCCTAAAGGCCAGGACAGTAAAACTTTGTCTCACAATCAGAAACAAACACATTATGAATGTAAAGTATAAATGCACACATTAAAGTGGTATTGAGGTTTGTTGTTCGTTTCACTTTTGATTGGTTAACACGTTATCCCAATTTATTAAATAAAAGCAAAATGACAATAAACGTTTAATGCCTCGAGGTATTTTCTCGCCGCGTATTGCGAATTAAAAAAGGTAAAACACATTACATTAGTTATGTTTTAGATAAAGGATGAAATTAAAGCGAGAAACGTCTAGGAAAATCACGTAAACATGAAAATATTTATTTTACAACTGCTACTGCCTGCACCTGGATGCAAAGCTTGATGCTAAGCGTGAATCTGTGATTAATGCGTTGTTGCTGGTGAGTCGAGGCTTAACCGTGTTTCGACCGCTTCCAGTATAATTCTATCTGATTTACTTCACATTTTTCCTAGCTAACGCAACGTGATGATCTATAGATCTAGTTAGAAACTTTTACATGGTATATATTCACTAGAAAGATTCATTTGATTACACTCCTACGTAAAATTTTGTAAGCTTGTCATAAATTCTGTTTGGAAAAATGATTTTTAAATGTATGTTACTGTAAATAAAGAGCATATTTAGAATGTTGTGTTGCAAGTTGAAATGAATTCCTTTACATTTCGAGGTAATACTACCTCGTTCCATTTATGTAATTCCATATTTTTAGAATTAAGCTGAATATAATATCGCTTCTTGTAGGTTAAGTAGATTATGCTACAATAATAAACATTTCCAGTCAAAACAAAATGTATTTACTCTTCTATTATAAAACAAATCTTAATATTGTCAAGTTTCATTTTCAGTACCTTAAAATGTTAAGCCATAATAACGAAACTAATATAAAATACAGCAAATATAATCTAATTAACATAAATCATTCTAAACTGCATACATAAAAAGAAAAAGATAAAATAAGAAAAAAAGACTAAATGATAATAAATAAATAAATCGAAAACGTCCTATATTGTCTATTTTTATCTTTTCCTTAATCAAAATTCTACCAACTACACGTACGGCTTCGAAAATAATTATCTTCCTTCATTTCGTTTTCATCCTACTCTTTAAAAGTGAATTTTACTTTACCTAAGAAATTTGAATGAAAATCTAAAAGAAAATGCTTAAACCTCCCTCTCCCCAACTTTCACATTGCTCTCGAGAATACATTGATCGAAGTAAGGCAGTAGGTCGTAAATACACTACCTTTAACTTCCTAAATAGTATAAAAGCCAAACTTTTTACTGCATCCTTTTTTCACCCAACGTAATTTACTAAAATGTTTTTAACAATCCCCAACAATTTTTCTTTCTCTTTTCCACAATATATCACAACCACTCTTGAAAAATGCTCAAACGTTTATGAAGCCACTCATGAAAACTTGAAATTTATCAATTGAGATATCCTGCGTGTTTTCTCATGCATAAATAAGTGTGTGTAGCTAATCCTTCTTGGGGGGCCACTAAATTTAAGGCTTACGTCTAGCAGGATTTAGAGATGCACCAGTAGATTCATAAATATAAATTATCTAGAAACGTCCCACACAAGAACTATGTGTCGCTGTTAATCTCGTTTACCACTGAACTTGACACTTTTATACAACAGTAAAACGCAAGGATTACATCGGTCACACGCCCGGTTAGTGATTTACAACTCCTACACAGGACAGTCGCGATTCTGGAGTTCTTCCGGCCCTTCGGAGATGGTGTAAATCACCTGGCGCTGTTGGTGCTCCGCCCTCGCAGCAATGGACAGGTTTTCGCTCCTGTTCACGTTGCTACACTGCAAAAGCATCTCGCATAGTTCATAGCAAAGAAAACAAACACCTAATATAATGAAAGTCTCCATTCTGATGATATATTAGCCTGCCCTCCCCTTAGCGCTCGGATTTTCCATCATAACTCTGGCGCCAGATATCCTGGCTTTTGCTCTATTGGCGCGAAGGGAGGCTGTAGAAATATGCAGTTCAATTCCGGAAAATGCTTTCTGACAAAAATGAACCCTTAGAAATCGTTGTTTAGGGAAATATCCATCTAGACACGTTTTTTCAGAATCTTCAAATACCGATCTAAGGTTTTCGATGGAAACGAAAATGATCTCTTTGAATTACGCTTCGACGACGAGTAATCGAGAGGAATTTTCAACTGTTCTTAATTAGAAATTCTATAGATACACACGCGAATGTTGTTGCATGTGACAAAACACTTGTAAAATATTATAATTCGATAATGACCCTGTAGGAAACAGCATGAATCAATGCACAGTAATACAAATTACACACAATTTAGACACTATCGGAAACTGAAAATACATTCGATAAATTCATCACGCGAAAATAACATCGACACCACCGCCAGGGCTCAGGATAACGCGCCTTACGAGGACGTCGAAGTACTGCAGGAGTGGTCCAGGCGCCGTCGTCGGGATGCTGAACGAAAACGCACGACCAAGGACGAAAGGATAATGCGTAACACTTCGACAATTGTGCCACGTACGAAAAAGCGCTGACAAGTGCGACCTATTAAAGATGTAGGTTGAAGATGAAAGCCTGTACTTTGTTACATGACAACCAAGAACCGTGAACAAAAGGCGTAGAAAAGGTTCAAAGGATGCGGTTACGGGATTTCTTCTGAAACAAATAAAGTAATTCTGAAATTAAAACAAATCCACTTACAATACCGGACGATAGGAAGGCCATTTTTAAATTGCTTACAAATAGGTCACACTATTAACATATTTTAACAAATTACCTGATTATATCTGTAATAGTAAAATTAGAATACAAAAAGAATTATTTCCGGTATAACTTACTGTATGACATTCAACAAGCGCATCTTTCAATAATAACCTTTAAAAGTAAAGTGTTGAACGAATTTAATAATTAGTAGTTTCCCGTTTCCAAGGGTCTTTTCGAAAGCAATACGCATTAAAAAGTCCGTGACACATTTTTTTAACATCAAACAATTGGAAAAACCAACCACTTTAACGTTTAGATATTTTATTATAAACAAATTCATCAGTTCGACGTGAACGGTTAAAAATGCAAGCAGAAACAGCTCTTAGTTTAACTTTAATCGCGATATTTATTAAGTGCTATAATGGATTTGCACAAACACCACCACTATTTGTATCACCGTTTCCTGGAATTGGTCCTGATCAGATTTATGGTCAATCAGGAGTTATACCGCCACCGCCAACAGCCCCACCAGGACTAACACTGTTAGGATTTCCACAACTGCCACCACCTCCTGTTGTTCCGTTTATTGTAACACCAACGACTCAACTACCACCAGGATATGTGTGCGTGCCGATTGGTACTTGTAATCCTAACAATGGTATTGATATAAGGATCGTAACTCCTGTAAGTATAGCTTTTAATTATTGCAGTGCGTCTTAATAAATTTAAAAAATCTCAAGGGCAACACTCCACCTTGTCCACCAGGACAAGTACCATGTTTTGGTACGGCAGGAGGAAGTCAATGTGGTTTGAGGTTTGTCAGTCCGATTAATACCACCGATGGATTTGCTACACCTGGAGCATATCCATGGCAAGCCTATTTGGTTAATCAAACTGGATACGCTGGAAGTGGAGTGCTTTTGGATCAATACACTGTACTAACAGCAGCGCACAAGGTTTATATGAACAGGTATTCCAACAAAAACAATCTCAAACTCTGCACTTATTTTAGTTCACGTATATCATAGCGATTCGAACTTCTTTTCTAAAACAATCAGCCATTTGAAAGATTTTGATATAACAAATTTTGTTAAAGTTTGAGCAATCTAAATACGATCAAGAAATCGTATTTGTTCTTCTGACGTTCATTCTAATTTGGTTCTCTCACAAATTCAGACTTTCGTTTACTCTATAATTTCTCCGACCTTGAACTAATTTTTGAGCAAGTTTGAGTTATCAACGACCATGAGATCGTTTTTTCTTTTATACCATATTCACGTCGATTTGCTCTTAGATGAATTCCAATAACATTAAAAAATAAAAAATTCAAAAAACATAGAAAAATGTCAGTTCTACCTTATATATGATCTCTCGATTCTAGACAAATTTTGACCAAGTTTGGGTAACCTATCATCATGAAATGGTCCTTGCTTTTCGACATTCATTTTAACTTGTTCTCTAATCAATTCAAACTAGAAAACGCAATTAGAAAAATGTTGAAACACGTTTAACTTCGTTTACTCAATTAACTGTATCGATTTTGAGCAAATTTATCAAGTTTGAGTAACCCACGACCATGCTATTGCCTTCATTTTTCGTTATTCATTACAGTTTGTTTTCTTATCAATTCATACTGAGGAACATAAAATAAAAATATCAAACAGTGTTTAATTTTGTTTACTCAAATTGAGCTGATTTTGGTCAAATTTGAGCAGCCTACGGCTGTGAAATCCCCTTCACCGTTCTAAAATTCATTTAAATTTGTTGTCTTACGAATTCAAATTGAGAAACATGAAAAACAAAAATACCAAATAGTGTCTAATTTCGTTTACTCAAATTAGACAGATTTTGATCCAATCTGAGCAGCCTACAGCTGTGAAATGCTCTTTACCGTTCTAAAATGCATTTGAATTTATTCTCTTACGAATTTAAACTGAGAAACATGAAAAACAAAAATACCAAACAGTGTTTAAATTTGTTTATTCATACTGAGCAAATTTTGGTCAGATTTGAGCAGCCTACAGCTGTAAAATCCTCTTCACTGTTTTAAGATGCATTTTAGTTTGTTCTCTAGTCAGTTCAGACTGAGAATCGTAAAAAACAAAAATATCAAAGGATGTTTAATTTCGTTTACTCAAATTAGCATATGCTAACCAAATTTGAGCATCCTACAGCTATGAAATCGTCTTCACTGTTTTACAATCCATTTGAATTTGCTCTCTCTTCCATTCAAACTGGGAAACGTAAAAAACAAAAATACTAAACAGTGTTTAACTTCGTTTACGCAAATTGAGCAGATTTTAGTCAAATTTGAGCAGCCTACAGCTATGAAATCGTCTTCACTGTTTTAGAATCCATTTTAATTTGCTCTCTCTTCCATTCAAACTGAGAAACGTAAAAAACAAAAATACTAAAAAGTGTTTAACTTCGTTTACGCAAATTGAGCAGACTTTAGCCAAATTTGAGCAGCCTACAGCTATGAAATCGTCTTCACTGTTTTAGAATCCATTTGAACTTGCTCTCTCACCCATTTAAACTGGGAAACGTAAAAAGCAAAAATACTAAACAGTGTTTAACTTCGTTTAC
>VTPC01090165.1:36131-58827 GCA_011009095.1 Ignelater luminosus
TCAAATTGAGCAGATTTGGTCAAATCTGAGCAGCCCAAACTTGTGGAATCGTCTTTACTATTTTAAAATCCAATTCAATCTCAGCAATTTAAACTGGAAAACATTTTAAAAAAATGAAAAATTAAAATATCTTCACTTTCGTTTTCTCATTTTGAAATCTGAACAAATTCTCGCCAATTTTGGGTAATTATGAGATCGTCCTTAGTTTTTTGACATTCGTTGCAACTTGCTCTCTGATGAATTCAAACTAGAAAACGTAAAAAGCAAGACGATGAAAAAATGTTAACTTTGTTTACTTTATGAAGTTTTCCGACTTAGAGCAGATTTTGAACAAGTTTGAATAACCTACTACCAGAGATCATTTTCGTTTCTCAACCTTATTTCAACTTCTTCTCTCATAAATTCATATTAGAAAACCCAAAAACCAAAAATATAGAAGAATGTTTAGTAAAGTAACATACAACCATGAAATCGTCTTAATTATTTCAACATTTAATTCAATTTGTTCTTTCATCGATTTAAATTGGAGAACATGAAAAACACAAATCTCAAAAAATGTTTAGTTTCGTTTACTCTTTCAACTCTTCCGATTTTGCGCAGATCTTGATCAAGTCCAAGTAACCTACGACCTCGACAGCGTCTTGTTTTGACATCGATTTCAAGTTGTTCTCTCAATTCAAACTAGGAAGCGTGAAAATAAAAATATGAAAACATTTCTGGTTTCGTTTTGTCCAGCAACTCTTTTTAACAGGACTTGACCTAGCAACAAGAAATAGTCTTGCTTGTTTCGACATTCAATTTGTTTCGTTCCCTCATCCATTCAAATTGGAAAACATAAAAAACAAAGATATCAAAAAATGTTAGGTTTTGTTTACTCTCTAGATTTTGAGCAGATTTTGGTTAAGTTTCTGAGTAAACTCTATGACTATAAAATTGTGTTAATTGTTTCGATATTCATTTCAATTTGTTCTCTCATCCATTCAAATTGGAAAACATGAAAAACAGAAAATTCTTGTGTTTAGTTTCGTTACTGTACGAACTCTTTCAGTTTTGAGTAAATTTTGATCAAGTTTTTGAATACACTTTCATGACTATGAAATTGTCTTAATTGCTTCGATATTAATTTTAATTTATTCTCTAATCAATTAGGAGACATAATAACAAAAAAATCTAAGAATGTTTCATTTTGTTCACTCTATGAATTCTTTCGATTTTGAGCAGTTTTACCAAGTTTGAGTAACCTACTTCAATTTTTGAGATTGATTTCAATTTGTTCTCTGATGAATTCAAACTAGAAAATGTAAGAAAGAAAAATACCAAAGATGCTTACTTTCGTTTTCTTTGTGCTAACCTAAGACGTCTGTATTTTCTCGACATTCATTTAATTTGTTCTGAGTTCAACCTGCAAAAGCTTACACAAGAAATTTTTGATTTCTCGATAACTAACCAATTGAGAAAATTTCAAACGTCTTGAAACCTATGACCCTGAAGTCGTCTGCTTTTCGATTCGTCTGGTTTCGTTTCTTTTTTATGATCTCTTTCGAAACGAGCCAAGTTGAGTAAATTATTAGAAAAAACAAAGACATCCATATTTCTTTCCTTTTTCGACATTCTTGTCATGATTGCGCTGTTTCGTTTCCTGGATTGAAGTCTTTCAAATAACCGAGCGAATTTTAGCCCCATATTAATTTCACATCCTTTTGATCATGAAATTTGTTACGGATTTTGAGATTTTTGTCGAATTGTTGTGTCATGAATACAAACCTTTTTGATCAATGCATTCTTAATTTTTCTAAGAAAATGTCAAAACATAACGAGACAAAATATCGAAATGTCTACCATTTCCTGTTCTCGGTAAATGCTTTAGGATAGAGCGAGTTTTAACCTAGAAATGAAAACTTTTTTGATTGTTTTTGACAATCTTTTTAATTTGTATCAAGTGAAAGAAAAATATTTGAAAACCTGTAGTTTTGCTTTTTCTTTGGCATAGGATGTCAAACCAATAACAGGTAGAACGGAAATATCAAAGAATTGAT
The DNA here is from genome assembly GCA_011009095.1 of Ignelater luminosus. Lineage (NCBI taxonomy): Eukaryota > Metazoa > Arthropoda > Insecta > Coleoptera > Elateridae > Ignelater > Ignelater luminosus. Next base: position 38,168 of record VTPC01090165.1, read on the forward strand.
GTATTATTTTCTCGGTGAACTCTTTAGGCTTGACTGCATTTTGAGTAATAATCTAGATGTCTACAATCAAACAAAAGAAAACGCTAACCGATAAATCTAAGAATCTTGCAGGCCAAGAAATGGTTCGATTTATCGAAATTACGTGATTAGGAAACAATAGGCTTAGAGCATATAATGAAATCCTTAAAGTGTGTGCTGTTGCTCCATCTTCTTGTTGTTGTTTCTTTGCAGATGTTTGAGAACTAAAGTTCGCTCATCGCTCACAATATATTGTACAAATACAATTGGGAGTTTCAAAAGGAATCAATAAAATCCCATTAAAAATGCAAGATACTAATGGATGCCATCCTGCAAATGTTCGACAACGGCTGACTGCCACAAGAAACTTAGAAGTTTCATCTACTAACTTAACCGTTTCATGAATGTACAGACTGCATTTGAATGTAAAAGAATTCAGTTTGATAATGGTTATGTGAAGCTAGAAAAAAGTAATTACCTTTGTGATAGGCTTAGCATTCAAGACGATCATCGGATTACACAGTACAAAAAAGTTTTGAACTGAGATCTCCCCAGTAAATTCAATCAATCGATGCTGGCTGCTGAAACGTTTTAAGAAACAAACGAAAATCTACTTACTAGAAGATGAGATCGTATAAATGCTATCTACGTATTGTACTTAAACTAGATAGAATTAGAATATCAAGACTTCCATAGTAATCAATTCAGTCGACTTAACGAGGGTTGACCTTTTTATGAATTTTTAGGAAAGAAATGTGGTCAATTTGCAGTCAAACACGTGTAATTTTCAATTGAAAATCCACAACTCTGAACTGAAATCGAAATGAATTCTTTGTCGTAAATATTGTAGCACTTGAACTACTGCACTTAGAATTTTTCTATCTCGTCCATCTTCGATTCTACATAATACATAGAAATGAGTCTTTTTGAATCTTTCATATTATTTTCTCTTTCCAATGTGTCTGTTTTTCTCCTGATGCCACAAAAATGGTCTTATTTTTTATATTAAACTAAATTGTTTCAGTGGAACACCTGAAATGCTAGGAGTTTATATGGGAGTATACGACACCACTCGATTAGGAACACGTTACACCGTCGACAGGGTATACCTCCATCCAAATTTCAATCCATCAAATTTATTTAACGACCTAGCTTTGCTTCGTTTAGCCACTCCTATTACTCCCGTCACTCAAACTTACATAAACACAATATGTCTTCCAACACAAGGACAATCCTTCGTTGGACAAACGTAAGTTAAATATTACTACCTCGAGTAAAATTACGAATTCGTTTGTGATTTTATTTCAGATGTACTATATCTGGATGGGGTAGAACATCGTTCGATGTTGGTGACGCGCCCACACTTCTACAGAAACAAGTGCAAGTGCCGATAGTTTCTTACACTACCTGCTATAATTCCATGAGCAATAGTTCGCTGCTAGGCTCGAATGTCAATACTTACTTAGACCCAATTGGAGAATTATGTGCAGGCGGACAAGCAGCCAGAGACGCTTGCACGGTAAATTAAAATAATCTGATGATAATAATTATTGACATTTGATATTAATGAGCTTTTATCACATTTTAGCAAGACGGAGGTTCCCCTTTAGTGTGCAACGTTAACGGTAGATTTACACTGGCGGGATTAGTAATTTGGGGTAAAGGATGTGGACAACCAGGAGTGTACGGAGTTTACGTTAACGTTGCTAACTACGTAACGTGGATAACAAATGCGACGTCTATGTTAACTGGATGAATTTACTTTTCAGCTTCTGTAATTTATTGTTCTTGATATTCAATAAAAATAATGCATCGCATTTTTAAAAATAAACAATGGCAATTTTCCAAACAAAAAAACAAATTCCCACCTCTCATCTTCCAAAATGTAAACATTTGATACAAACACGAGCTTTGCAATTAACCACTCCGAAACGTTGAACAACTGTAATATGCTATACAACGGTTCAATTAACTCCGACACTGTATTTGTTTTAATTTTTTTTGTCAAGTCTAATAAATGCTTTTATTTTGCTTCTTTAAAAGTCCTAAAATTCATTATTGTTCAATTTTACTTTTTGCATTAAAAATGTTAATATTTAATTTCATTTTTTATTACAATTAACTATCTACAGAAGAAGACAAAAAATAAACAAAGCATGTTTAATTATCCTTGAGATAATTTTGCTTTTATCCTTAATGGAAAGTTACAAAGACGACCGCTGCAATATTTCTTACTTAAATGCAATGTAATGAAGATGAATACATAGAACACTAACGAAGAGGTTGATTAGTGGTTTGTAACAGAGCATGGTCATGGTTAGAATTACTACGGAAGGAAACAAAACTAATTTTATTTTGAGCGTTTATGAACTTCGCCATTTTGTACGTACTTATATTATACATCACTTTAATTACCGTTCATAAATTTTAAAATGGTAAAGTGCAGTAAAAATAGTTTATGCTTTTGCGCATTTATCATTTTAAAATAATCTTCAAATCCCCTTTCAAAACTAAAACCGCGATAAAGGATTATTTAGTGTGTAAAACTTACGGTTGTGCAGTAATTCCCGGGAGTGTGCAGCTTTTTCAAAGGATTATTCCAACTTACCTGGAACAAAAAGTGAAACATAAATAATTCTGTAACAAACAAGTATTTAGACATAGAAGAAAGTTAAGCAAAAATGCTCGTTTTTACTTTTGCATATTCCTTCAAGCGCAATGTTCTTTTCCTGCAAAAAATGGCCGTTTTAAAAGATATTCGCTCGACTAATTTCAATTAAACCTTTTATTATTACAGCTTTAAAAGGAAATAAATGTCTAGAAAAATCAGATATCTGGGTAGATAGCCATTACTCGATAATTTTAATTTCACTTTATAATTTCCAGATTCAGGACTTGCTTAAATATAACGGGATGTTAAAAGTCGGCTATGATATTAAATTAAAAACCAAAAGGTCAAATGTGTTGTTCAAATGTAACAAGCTACAGATTTCTCATCAAAGGTTTATGGCTGTATTAAGATACTATTAACATACTATTCAGATTCTGTATTGTTTCTAGAATTTAATGATGTGGGTATCAACAGTATTTCACAGAGTGTAACGAGCCGAACGCTGTTATTATGAGACCGCTTGAAGAATGCTCTAGGCTAATGCAGTAGTACAGTTCTCTGTTAGCTAGAGACACAAGTGTAACCTTGTATACGATATACAAATTTTGTTACCTTTGTTATATTTGCATAAGCATTAACATTCTAATAGTAGGTGGCAGGTATTCCTCTAAAAACACCCGACTCACAAGAAAAATGCAAACGTGGTGACATTATTTAATTCTCTAGTAGCATAAAATATTTCTATAAATCATACTTCTCTACCTCTGATAACAGCCTCAACAATGAGAAAATACAAGGAAGTAGCCAAAAATTTGATTGTAATTATTAATTTTGAGTTTAAAAGATCCGAGGAGAGATAGTATTCGAAATTCTGTTCAGCCTGGTTGAATGGAAGAAACCTTGCACTAGACAAAAACAGCAAAGGCATGAAAAGCAGGAAGTCAGACAACATCGTCAATGATTGTTGGTGGTATGCAAAAGTGACCTAAAAGATGTCTTCCTTCTGGCCCTTAGATGAAGATGGAAAACAAGGTAGAAATAAGAGTAAAGAAAGATAGATAGATATTGAAAGAGAGACAGAGAGAGAAGAGCACCACCATACTGCTTAAATATAAAGCAACTAAGAGATTTCAATGTAAGAAGCTCAGAAATGCCAATCGATCAGCAGAAACTGCTACATTCGTTGGATTGAAACGTTTGGTTTTGCTTAAAAAAAAAAGGAAAAAAATTGCTCCAAAAGATTTCAGAACTCTGAAGAGCCAATAAATGATATTTTAACAGGAATTTTCCAGATGGCAAGTGAAAACTGGAAACTTCTATTTTTTCCTTTTTCCTGAAATTTCCAAATGGCAACTAAAAATTTCCAGTTGTCATCTAGAGATGAAAGGCCTGAAAGGCCAATGAAAAATAATTTTTTAACTGCATATTTTCAGAACACAATTCGAAATGCCCAAATGAAAAGAATTTCTAGTCCAGATGGCAACTGGAAATTTGCAGTTGCCATTTGGAAATTTCAGACAAAAAAGAAAAAATAAAAATGTCCAGTTTTCACTTGTCATCTGGAAACTTCCAGTCAAAAACTTTTTCGTTGGTCTTTCAGGGTTTTTGAGCCAATGAAAAATCTTTTTTACTGAGAATTCCCAGAGGACAACTGGAAATCTCCAGGTGGGAACTGGAAATTTGCAGTTGCCATTTGGGAATTTGAGGAAAAAGAAAAAAATAGAACTTTCAAGTTTTTACTTGTCATCTGGAAACTTCTTCTTTATTGGGTTTGATCAATCATACATAGTGTGTTAATTAATCTGCAGCTAGGCGCTGCCTTCCCAATCTGCTTCTCCAAACCTTTCTATCCAGGGCCATGTCTTCGTTTAGGTCTCTTCTTTCCATAGCTTGTCTAACCTGCTCGTTCCATGATCGTCTTGGTCTTTCCAGTATGTGCTCACTTGTACATCCTCTTGGGCCATCTGTTTTCCTGCATCCTCAAAAGACGTCCAAACCATTTCAGATTTCTGTTTTCGGTTCGATCCAACATTGTTTCGTACGTTTTAATTTCTGTGTTGCAGTCTTGATATTCTTGCACTACGTCTCAAGTAGTCCATTTCAACAGAATTCAATCGGCGTTTCATGTCTCCATATTTCAGATTCATACAGGACAGCTGACTCCACAATTGTCTTACCTATACGTTTCTTTGTTTGGTTTGGGATGGTTTTATCCCATCATATAGGGTTGAAGCATCCTGTAATTTTTTTGCCGTCTTGTATGCGGTGTTTAATCTTCCTTTCTCCAAGGCCATTCCTGCTGATCAAAGCACCAAGATGAAGATAAATTCGTTCACCTGCTTAAGCGCCATGTTGTCATCGATTAACATTTCAAAACTTGTGTCGCTATTAATGACCAGGTATTTTGTTTTTCTAAAACTAACTTGCAAGCACCATTTCTTGAATTTATCGTATAGCCTTCCGACCATAAATTTTAAGTCAAAGGAGTCTTGAACCATGACCACTTGATCATCTGCAAGGTTTAACTTGTATAGTCTGTCTTCTGCTATTGGTATTCCCATACCTTCACAGTTTCTCTTCCATTTGCTCAATGCAACTTCGATATATAGGTTGAACAGTAATGGGGACAATTTCAGAAAAAAGGAAAAATAGAACTTTCCAGTTTTCACTTGTCATCTGAAAATTTGCAGTTAAAAAACTTTTTCATTGGCCTTTCAGGGCCTTGTAATCTGGAGATTTCCAGTTGTCATTTGGAAGTGTTTAGTTATCGGTTCTGTTCTTATACTACAAAAAGGTTATACTAAACAGGTGGAACTATCAACAAAGGAATCATCCGCTATTTTATACAGGGTGTTACTGAACTACCAACATTAATTTTCACCTGATTTTTATATCCCTAATTGAATCAATTGCGATCTATGCAAACTAAACACTGGCCTACCCTAACAAAAAAAAGAGCATTTGTTTGAAAACCGCTGCCTGAATGCAATGACGTGTTTCAAGTGTCGCTGGATCATGTGCGTAATTTCATATTGACAAACATGACAAAACACTTATTCCCTGATTTTAACAAACACAACAGTGACTTACATTTCGCCACGTAATGTTTCGTCTTTAATTTATGTAATGCGGATCAATTTCGAAAGTTGCAATTTAGCAGTAATAAAATATGCAGAAATATTGACCTTTCTTTAGCTAATTGCGCTCATTTTTACGATAAGTCCGCATGAAAGAGCAAACACATGCTTTGGGGATCAAGATCGACCGCCGTAGTTCTTAAGTAAGCAGTAGCGTAATTCTCGAAGGTTTAGGCAAACAGTGGCCCCTGTAAAACTCTGACACGGGTCAATTTACACTCGGTGTACTGGTTGCCTAATCCTGTTATAACGCAAAACTAAAAATGTCAATTAAAGAATATGGCCTTGCAATGCGACAATTTAATAACTCGGACTTGTTTCAAATTAAACATTACGTTAAGAGTAACGAAACGAGACGAGCATGATTTACCATTTCGTGGGCGTAGATTATATGATAATTATATGATCATTATAACTTGAAGATGGCCTTTAAATAAATTTAGTAAACTTTGAAACTCCCTTTTCTCGAATTTTCTGGTAATCTCTTCAACAAGAAAAATTATCATTAAAACATACTTGACAGACAGTAAGGTAGAGCTCAGATCAGAACCAAATTAATACAATTTGGTGCCTATGCTAATGTACTATACAGAGCCATTGAAAGTAGATAAATGTAAATTATAGTTTTCAGTATTTTTTCATTTGAAACAAAAAAATTTGAAAATTCCTACAGCGTTGCTCAGAAGTCATGAAATACCACATTTTTTTGTGATTAGAGCGAAGCTGTAATAACTCTTCAAATAAGGAAAATCGCCGTGTTGAATTACAAACGAGCACCCTGTACGCGGAATTACGAAAAAGCAAATTTGAAAATTAGACCCTATCCCTAATACGACGCCCTAGGCCTTAGCCAATTTTAGTTCAGACAGCCCGACCAGACAGATCGTCCGAGATCCACCAAAGCTTCAAATGCATGTAAGTGGATGAGTAATTTTAACATCCCATTACTTGAGCAAAGGTAGTTTAGTTCAATGATCCACGTTCAACCAGTACGAATTAGTTTGAAAGATGATGTATGTTAAGGTTATGTCTGTTTATGTTGGGTACCGAAACCGATACGACTAATGTCGATTAAGATTTCAAGCATATAAATCTATCTACCACTTAAATTAATGGCAGTAGTTTAGGAATTTTAAAGTCAGAATTGAGAACAAATAACTTGAAAAATACAGAAAACTCAATGGCACTTCCTAGTTTATTTGTATCACTGCTATTGGCGCTTAGCTGTAGGGAAGACAAAGGTTATTGTTGCAGTCACTTCAAGAAAAGAGTTACACAGTGGAATAAAAATATTTTTCATTACTAAAGAAGATTTTGTTCATGGACTGAAAAAAATAGATTTCATACTGAAATAAATTAACAGTAGAGAGATCCCTTTGTTTCTGTTATGCAAAACAATAATAATTCAGGAACATAATGTACTTAATAGAATTCAGCACACTTACAAATCACAACCACAAACACCGGAATAAGTCAAGTCTTATTTCCCCTTTACATTTTTGCTACATTATAAACAGCGTTACTCTTCGGTAATATATAACACAAGCATCTGAATGGAATTTCTACTGAAAAAGGTAGTAAAATGTATTATCTCGATAAGGCACGTATTTTAAGCTGCTTACCCAATTAATCGCATCAGTGCACCCTGTATACTCTGTAACATAACGCCATATTTGCTACCTAATAACATTTTTAACAGATAATTAAATATTAAAAGGTTTCAGCAAATTAAACATTAATGAAATAGAACCCAAACAAAAAAAAAGAAGTTTTTGTTAATGACGATAAATTTACTATACCCATTCGAAATGTTTCATCCCCAATTCAATAAGCACAAGTAAAATACTTTATTAAAAGAGACTTTACTGAATCTGAATTCCACTTTTAATACGAGATTTTAGTGTTTCTCCGGGTGCTCGTTTATCTTTCTTTATTTATACAGGTACTTTATAGCTGTTATCTCTAAAGCTTTCGTAGGAAAGTATTATATGACCCCTTAATACACGAAAGGTTAAATTATAGAATGAATTTTTTATTCATGCCTGTAGAGTAGATGACGTACAATGAATTTCTAGCACAGGTATGCTATTAATAATCAAATGTGTTTCTTCTCATGAATTTTCATCATCCTCGAGAGTGTTTCAAAAGGATATTTCTCTTTCGCTTGCAATCGCTTCTCCTACTGTTTTGTAATTTTATTTGGGAGAGATTGTTTATACTTGTGCTTCTTGGTGTAAATTGAATCGCGGAGCTTTGTTTTTAAAAACACTCCGGCGCATTCCCGTCAGAGAAACTGCAGCGAGAGAATGTGTATTTTAGGGATTTGTAGCGCTAGAGAATTCTGGCTCTTTTCCAGTAGAAGTAACCTTTATCTTTTCCAGTCTCGACGTAAATCTGATTACTAAAAAGGAATGAGAAAAATATCAATTACTACTACTACGTGGTATAGAATAATGTAAACATACTTTTCAATTAAGTTTTAAATTGGATTGGAAAATTGATAAAAATAACTTTCAGAAATTAGCTTTGTTTTCATCAAGATAATAATTTCAAATAAATCATGGTACCACACCGATAAGTGTGGTAACTGAATCTTAATTTAGTAAACGAAACAATTAATTTACTAAGTTCGTATTTCATTAAAATGAAACTTTTATTGATTAAAAGTTTTCCTGTTTACAAACTACAATTCATTAACAGCTAAATAAATTCTCTGCGCGTTTATATTAAAAATTATTTCAAATTTTCTTTCTGTATTGATGTTTCATTTTATTTCCTTTGTTTAGAAAATTGTTATTCACATCCTCCAATTGTATTTTTAAAATGCATTTCCTTAGGGGTACTGTTGAAAAGCAAGTTGTTACGTAAACTTTTATTTATAGTTACCAAGCGTAATTATTTCCCAATAATCAAGAGGGCAGATGGACGACTGGTAATGATACTCGAGTTCGATTTCCGGCAGACTAACGGGGCAAATTTTTAAAAATAACATACGCTTTGAAATTATACATTTTTATGGTATAGTACACCCGGTATAACTGGTTGGTAAAAGAGTTTGATGCCTTTGGAAATGCTTTGACTTCAATAGGGTAGTGAGTCCGCTATCCTGACTGGTACGATGGAATGATCCGACAGATCTAGTCTTCCATCTGTTCGGTACCTTTGTATCAAAGAAAGATTTCTCTTCTCTCAACTACATGAACGGAGATGATCCTTCGATCCATTCTTTTGGAGACTTACATGGGAGGACTAGCACCTATAGACTCAACAGCTACTACATCGACCAACTGCACTCTGCACGCGATACACCACGGAGAAAATTTTCTGCATCGGAAGAAAGAGGAAGATGCTAACGCATTTTCTTCCCACATCACTCGTCGCATCATTAGCCAACATCTTTATCAGCGGGACATTCTTCTATCAGATTTGTATTCATGCTATCAATGCTGGAGCAAACAAAGTTAAAAAGAAGTCATCTTGAACGTAACCTCCAAGTCAACAGCACGGGATCTACCAGAAGCTTTTACTGTGTACGATCATCAAAACCGACGCAACCTACCATGGCAGAAAAAAATAACTTCCCACCATCAACACAACAGATGCGCAAACAAATGCAGACCAATCGTCTTCACATCAACAAGATAGATGACAAGGCTGCTTGTAGGGTCAATACGATGCAGCACTCTCGTGCGCTGCAAAGTGCCCTCTTGCAGCTGTGTCAAAAGTCAAGTACCATCAGTGAAGGCGAGAATTTACGCCCCTCTGCCTTGTCGATGAAGATGATTCAACAATCAAGAAGCCACAATAACTAAAGAGCACTGCAGCAGACATAATAAAAAAAAGCTCCTTAACACTCTCGACCTCGACAAGAGACGAATCCGCTTTAGAGTTCACACAAACAGATGTACTTTACAAATCTGCCTAAAGGACGCTTCGAGAACAATGATAATATTAGAAGAATACGAGATTACTACGAAGATATGAGAATACAAGAAAAAAGAAGAAAAAGCAACGCAAATCCACTGAAAAACACACAAATCCGCTGAAAGATTATTATTAACAAGATCACTGAAGGACACACAAACCCGCTCAAGGACAACTTACAAGTGCGCTAAAGGACACACCACGGCATAACTAGTCGATCAAATTCGCTAAAGGATTAAATTAACAAGTCCGCATTAAGGACAATTAATAAATGAGAGCTCGCTTCACTTCAGATACCTCAGTTCAAGTCGCTTGTAATGTTATTTTAAAATTTGCATTAAATCCGCCCCTGTCTTTCAATTTCGTTCAGATATTTGTTTTCTTGATGCGCAATATCTAAATTGTTTTATTAAACGAATGTTTGTTACCATGTTATTTTAAAGAATTGATAACTTTGTGGTCTCGACACCCAGACGTGTCTTTCGTTGATTTCCATTATCAGGTTTCTGGGAATCTTAGTCGCAAAAATTAAAGTCGCACCGTCTCGATTGAGCCAGGTTTAAGCTGGTAAATCTACAATGGAAATTTTCCACTGTCTCATTAGAATATCCATATTTTGACCTATTAGGGTGTGCATCCGACTTTTTAACCCCACTTCCGTAAGTACGAACTGCGTAACAAATAACGCAGAGGTTAGGCAGTACGATAAGAGCTGCGTACTCGAACCAACGTGTGGTAATTTTCGGCGTTTACCTCTACATCCCCTAATTGGATTTAAACCAAATTAAGTGAAGTGATCTTCTTAGAAAAGAGATCGGTAAGGTAATAATGAATGTGTTGAAAAAAACGCGAATGTGTGAAGCAGAAAATGGCAACCATTTGCGTACTGTACTTTTCAATGTATATGTATATAATTATTACAAAATAAAAAAAAGTTATAACGAATTAAAACCATAAAGCTCATTTTGCGCCACCCTGTACTACTTATAAAGGCCTGCGCGGGCCGAATATTCTAGTCGGGCATTTGCGCGGCCTATCCCGAAGCTGGTCTTCGGGTGGGGTCAGGCCGCAGTTTAAAAATTTATTGGGCTATTCGGACCTACATCGGATGGCTCAGGTCTGACGGCTCGTTCGGTCCTGTCGGACCGTTTGGCCCTCTCGGGCTTGTCAGGTTATTTGGGTCTCTCGGACTTGTTGGACCTGTCAAGCTTATAGAATCGGTCAGACAATTTCCACGCTGAGCTGAGCCAAGATCGGACAAGAATTATTTTCATATTGAACCGAAGAAAAGGATTTTCGTACTGTACCCAATCGAGAACTTTTCCGTACCGACTCGGACAAAAATAATTATCATACTGCAACAAAGAGGAGGTTTTTCGTACTGCATCGAGATCTTTCTCTTAGTGAGTCAAACAAGGGTTATTTTCGTACAGACCGAAGAAGTTTCGTACTGCAAAGGACGGGTTTCTTGGTCTGGCTTTTATGCAAAGCTATTCAAAGCTAGAGTTTAGATCTAGTCGGGTCTCAATTTAAAAATCTACCGAACTTTTCAGGCTTACGTAATCCCTCTCGGGTCTGTTAGGTTTCTAAAGCCTGTCGGACCGTTCGGCTCTTTCGGACGTCTAATACCGTTAAGGCCTTCTGAATTTAACAAGAAATTACCGGGTTTTTTAAGTTTTTTCCCAGTCGAGCCGAGCGAGCCGAGACTAGAAATTTCGGCTTATGCAGGGCTCCAACTACCTACTCCCAATAATCATTTTGCTGTGATCGTAAAAATGCTTGCTCGATTGTGACATGTTAAAGATTTAATCTAGAATCTTAAGACATTTTGTGCAGAACCCTGTATAGAGATTTTAGTATGTCGATGCATCGCATTGTAAGGATTTCGGGTTATGATTATGATTAAGCATTGTCACCAATGCTTCGAGAGTTTCCCGATACGTAAGAGTACATTATTTGTTTATGCTATTACGGTTTTCTTCAGTTCATGAATTCTTTGTTTACTTTACGAAATCATGTCGCCGCAAAGTACATATACAATAAATTTTTGTTGTTTTTTTTCCAAGAAATAGTTTGATACTATTACATAAGATATTTATTTTTAAATTAGTTCTTTTTATTTCGGGTTATGCTTACTTGTAGAACCAAGATGGTTTAGACTACATTTCATCTTGTCTTTAGAATTACATTGACTCCCTTGACTTAAAAAAAAATTTTTTTTTATATTTGAGCTGAACAATTATGTTTGGCTATATCGTGAACTACAGAATTTGGTGGAAGATCAGATTCAATCTCATTTCTGCTTTAGGGTTAAAAATTTTTTTAGCAAGGTGTCTTAGAAGTTTGTTCTGTCAAATGTGTATGTATATAAAGTACGAAGGCAGACCGCAAGTGGCCCATCTAGAAAGAGCGAAACGTGATCCTTAATTCCACTCACATTTTTCTAACCCATAAAAATCAAAACTTTAAGTAATTACGTAACTGGAAATTACTACCAGTGGTATTATTTCAGCGACAATTTTTTATTTACATGTTATTTACCAAACTGTCATAGAAAAGTAAATTTGTATTTGCAGATTCCTTTTTTCTAGAGTATTTTCGCACCATACGCAAGCGCTCGAATTTATGAAATCTCAAGCAATCGTTTAAAATCGTATCACTAAATTCTTCAATGACCACAATCTTAAATTAAACATTCGCATCTCAGGTGGTACAACTGCTGGCAATTTCATAGACTCTCGCTGTATTATTACATTACTTATGACAACAAACCACGTTTTGACGGCAGAAATGAACGACCAAGGCAGGTAATTTGTTGTTGAAAGCCTGGCGCGCAAATTATCTAGTGAAGCTGTTCGCCATATTTCAGTATGTTAGCTGTACCAAGCCTTCTTTCTTTTTTTAATCTCGTTTCCTTCTTTTATAAGTACCATTCTGTTAAAAAGCTAGTAACGAATGGACATCCGCACGGTTTCAAGTTTAAGTAATCTTCAAATAGCTTCATCCAAAAATCGCAATGAAAAGCAACGACTAACTGTTGACAACAGATAATGTCTGCGAAAAGATGCTTGAAGAATAGCCGTGAAGATGCAGCCTTTGAGAGTTTAAACTTTAAGACAGCTTTGAAGTTTGGAAGTGATTAAGTGTCATCTTGAGAATGGAAAAAATTTCAAAGATGTAGAAATGAAATGAAATATATAATTAATAATATCAACAAGCATAATTCTACAGAAACTGAGATTAGATGTATGTTTTTCAAGAAAATGATCAAAGTACAACATATGACAGCATTCAGTGATTTTAACAAATACCTGGCAAAATCATAATCGTTGAATCTCGGCATCGTTTGTCCTTTAAAACTGACGGCTGTATGTAAAAAGACTTGGTTGGTAGCACATGAAATTGGGAAACATACATATTTTAACAACCTTGAAGTCATAAGTTAGTTGAACATGACTTTAAAAAAAGAAAGATACCACATTTGCTAAATTCTGTAATGTTTTGTTTAGTTACTAATATAATTAATATTGACTTTAATTAAATAATCTTCGTCTTGTGCATTCTGTGTATGTTCTTTTATTTCTTCAACCAAGAGAGAGGACACATTATTATTTTCTCTTTTTTTTTGCTATTAAACTTGATGATTATTTAGATGACCAGTCATACATAATAAAACTCAACGAACTACGAGATGTAAAACGTAAACAAAACAATTAAAGTTCTGACATTTGACATTTAATACAACGCTTGTAAACTTGATGCTCCCAAAAATCAGACCTGAATCCAGTAAGCTACGCAATTAACCTTGGTATAACTCATTAACATCTAATTTTCTCGACACTTGAGAATTTATTTTTTCAATTATCATCCATTAGGTTTTAAATCTCAGGGTTAATTGCATGCCCTGCTTGGTTTTTTTTTTATTTGATCACCAGGGCTCCCCCTCTAAGCGTGCATCACACGTGAGCGGCATCGCCAGAGGGCGACAAAAATCAAAATTTTATCCATATAGGGTTTAATAAATTTATACAGGGTGTTCAGCGAGGAATGGGACAGCGCGATATCTCAGGAACGAATGCAGATTTTAAAATCCTTAAAGTTTTGTTATAAATATAAGGTAGGGTGGTGCTATCTATCATATTTGTGTTTTTCGTTTTGAGCACTTAATGTAATATTTTCAATTTGACTTTGAGGTATGTTCTCGTGTCTTTTAAACTGTATTAAAATTTTTGATAAATTAATCTTTGCAACTACGAATGATTAACAACTCTTCACCGTGAAGCATTTAATTTAAAAACTATTCATCACAAAATACATTTATAACAAGGTTTTCAGAATTTTAAAACCTGCATTCGTTCCCGAGATATTGCAGTGTCCCATTCCTCGCTGAACACCCTGTATATTACAGAACTTAGAAAACACTTTGTGAAAAGCAATTAAGGAAAATAAATTTGACCTTGGCTTTTTATAGGGAATAAATAGTATGATTTGGGGCCATTACTGTTCGACAAATACAAAAAAACGCCATATTGAGAAAATGAGTTCATTCAGTCCATGATCTTGAGTGCCAAAACTTTTTCTCGCGTGACTAGAACTACTTATAGAAAAACGGTTTGCATCAGATGTTCAAAATCTTTTCCGTTTGAAGTTGACTGTTGCCAGATGACCTGCGTGAAGCCAGCAACCGCGAGTAGTAACCAATTCTCCGATAACTACCGAATACCATAGAGGCACAAAACTATAGACTGTAACACGGTATCTACTGAAATGTATGTCTAACCAACCGTGTGTCCCAGTATGATCAAAAACTACAGTGTGCCCTTTACTACCAAGCTGTAAAAGTTACATTAGCTTGCAATAGGAGCGGTTATCAGGGTAAAACTCCTGAAAGTCAATACATCGGTCTTATGTCTAAGAAACCATCTGTTTCTCTTTCCCAGTACGCTCGAAAAATACAATGTACCCTTTACTTTTTAAGCTGTAAAAGTTAAATTTTTTGCAGCAGAGGTTATCAAATAACACCAGCTCTGGTCTAAGAAACGGTCTGTTCCACTTCCGCACAAGGGCTCAAAAACTACAGCGTACCTTTAGTATGAAACGCTAAAAGTTAAATTTCTTGCAACAGAGGTTATCGGGGTGAAACTCGCCCCCAAAATTAAATACACCGGCGTTATGTCTAAAGGCCGATGTGTTCCACTTTTGCACTAGGCTCGAAGAAATACAGTTTAATTCAAATTGATTTCTGTCAAACAAATTTGGAATTGCAAGTTGTGCATTTTCGATAGTTGTTGCTGCAGAAATGCCAAGAAAATCAAAAATTACCCTTATATTAAGAGAAAAAAGCTCCCTTATTAATTATATTTTGGAACTAAAAAAAGATAAGCCGCATATGACAAGAAAAGAATAATGTAAAGGAGCTTTGGTAACATTTAATGTAAGCATTATAGCAACCTTTTGATTTATCTGATTTGCTTAATTACTGATTTTATTGAGGTATCTGTAACTAATGCTTTGTCCATTTTTCAAAATTTTGAACGGTCTGAACGAGTTTGTGCTCCAAATAAAAAAATGTGGTCGCAAGCAAAATGATGTATGTATCAATCCAGAGTTATACTTTTTTAAAGAAGAACTTTCTCGTCGAATAAGGCACTATCATGAAAACCTAGAGCATTTTACTGTCGACGATCTCGCAAACTATGTTAAAACTGAATGCGATTTTAAATGGGACAGGGATAAATTAAAAACCTCGTATACAAATTAAAAGAGTAGGTTTTAGAAGACGATACTTACAATTTCTAAAGAGCAAAGAAAAATAAATTTTATCTATCTGGATGAAACCTGAATATATAAAACCGGTAGGGTAAAGGTTCGGTTTAGGCCCTTAAGTTTCTGTGGGGGTTTCTAAAGTTTTCCTGAAAGCCCACGTTAAGATGAGTAAAAAAGAGACCACTCCCACTCTGAACGGCCAAGACATAAAAAAGTTATAAATTTTCAAAAAAAAAATTATCAATGGAAAATTTTTTTTTTGATCAAGTGTTCATTCTATAGAATTTTTTTAAAATGAAAATTCCTATTGGTTATTTAACCTCTGCGAATACCTCTGGTGCCGACGATGCTGCCATCAAGCTGTAGACTCGTTTGCGTCACTTCTTCAGGGTATTCGAGATGAGTACGGACATTTTCGTGTCCAACACTGAGCATATTAATTTTTCATATTTCGTTTAAGTGCCAAGATTTTCAATAAAAATATTTCTTATTATAGTCGTGTACCTAACCTAACCTAACTTCACATTGATTAACTTATATTAACCATAGAAAATCTCATAAGGAATTACCATTTTAAAAAAATTTAATTTTTTTTTTATTTTGTTACTTAGAAAATTGAGACCAGTCTTGTTTTACTCGTCTTGTCGCCGTGGGCTTTCAAAAAAACTATAGGATGGACATTTGATCTAGAAAAAGAAAATTCTTATGGAAAATCTCCATTGAAAAATAGTTATTTATGCAACAAGTGAGTAAAGTGTATCTTTTTCTCACGAAAAGGAAAGTTTGGCACACGAACCAAAGGCGAGTGCACAAATTCGCCAAGCGAAAAAAAGTAACTTGACTCACGAATTGCATACAAAACTTTTTTCACGTTCGTAATAAAAATCAAAAACTACCTACCTCAAAAACAGCTTTTTATTTGAAAACATTGATATTAAATGTACAGTTAGTGTGTATCATAGCAACGGTAACATTCTATGTTTTGTGTTTAAATATTTTGAGTTAAAAAATGACATGTTACGATACTTTTTTTCACTCAAATGCGTGAAAGAATGAACTGCTATGGCAGTTTTTTCACGCTTCTAGCGCAATGAAACAAACGCATCCTTTATAAACAAAAATTAATGATAAATGTTGCGCTTTCTTTAACGAACTTGAAAAAAAGTTCTTCTTTTTAATTTTATAACTTTTTTATTTCTTGACCGTCCAGAGTGGGGGTGGTCTCGTTTTACTCCTCTCAACGTGGATTTTCAAGAAAATTATAGAAGCCCCCCCCCTCAAAAAAAACTTGACGGTCTAAACCGAACTTTAGCCACAGTTCGAACATGGATACATGATTTAGAAAACAAAGGACCACTAAAATTTAAAAATGAACGACTAGATTTACGATTCTCCATGCAGGCTGCAGAGACCCATCTTTATTTGGATGTGACCTCTTCATAGATGGCGATGCAGGTTACAAGGATTACCACAAGAATATGAATACGGAAATATTTATAATATGGGTTGAGAAGCAACTTCTTCTAGCTCTTAATAAATTAGACGGAAAATCTGTAATAATAATAGATAACGCACCTTATCAATTGGTGGTATTGAGAAAAACTCCCAACTACCTCTTCAAAAAAGGCAGTTATGATAACATGACTGAAAAACCATAATACTTAATAATAATAATATTTCTGAGAAACTAATACACAGGGAATGACAAACGATAAATTAAGAAACAATAAAAGAAATTGGGATATAAATAAAGTAGTACCAAAACAACGTAATTGAAGTAAGTAAAGTATTTAAGGTAAGTGAACAAAGGAGATTTAGATAAAAATAGGTACTTCACTCATAGGTGTAACTAAAAACTAAAAATGCTGTTAACATAGTATGCTATGGAAACAATTAACAGATGCAAACGACAATCACTTATTGACAGGTGCAAATCATTTAGTTTCTAATTAATATTGATTTTGGTCTCGTAAATTATTAATATAAATTTTTCTAATCAAGAAAAGCGTGATATGATTCAGTGTTACATTTTGTGTCATAAAAATAAAACGATAGGGTATATCAAAAGTCGTACGACACAGTAGATAACCTTAGAGAAGCTGCACTAGAAGTTTTTGCTAATATTGATGTACGTTCCATTAGAAAAGCAACAAATTCTGTTTTAAAAAGGTGTAACTTGTGCATTAATCATAATGTTGGACCTTTTGAAAATGTTTAGTCTTAAATACTTTACTTACTTTAATTACGTTGTTTTGGTACTGCTGTATATTCTAATTTCTTTTATTGTTTCTTAATTTATCGTTTGTCATTCCCTGTTTATTGGTTTCTCAAAAATTATTTTTATTTAAAATAATTATGTTTATAATTTCGAAATTAAAATAAAAATTTCAATAACTAACTTAAATTTTATTATTAGACGCGATGCGTGCAACTATCAATTGTTTCCATAGCGTACTACTGGAACTGTTCGAAAATGAAAAGAAAAAAAGGCCATAATTTATTTATTTATAAAACTAACTATCAAGTGGTATATCGTTAGAATCGTTGAAAAAAGGCCTTTTTTATAGTCATGGGCGACTATGGTTTCCATTAGAAAAAACACAAGCTTATGTCATAACTCAAAAATTACAGCTTAAATAAAAACTTCGGTTAGACTGTATTTTTAAGCACATAATTACCTACAACTTTTTCCTTTACATGTTTTTTCTAAAGTCAGTAATAACAGAGCTACAGGCATCAAACAAAATAACAAAAAAAATTATTTTGCGAGATATCTAGTTAGCCATGCATTTTTTCCAAAAAACAAAAAGCTCATTAAATTGAGCTCGTAAAACTGCAATTCTCCCCACATTTAATCGTCTCTCTACCTCCGCTGGTTTCCGAGATCCCCATACTAAACATCGGAAAAAACTCACCCTGTATATGTTACTGTTATTGTTGAACAAATGTAACACATTATAAGTAAAAATTCTTTAAAATTATTTTTATAGTTGTACTCTTAAAGCAATACAAAGCAAGAAATTACTACTCCCCACACTCGTAATTACTCAAAAAATATCATTTAAATTTCCAGCATCTGAAAGTAGTCATAATTACACATAAATTTCTTATAGAATTGGGAGAGTTTTCTGGTATAACAGATTATCCGTCTTTATCCTCAAAGCAAAAAGTTTGAACATTTAATTTCAATATTTTACAGGAAATAGAAATTTTTTAAAACAATTTTTTAGCGTAATCGATTTGCAGATTTACAAAAAAAGGCAACGGCGTGAGGTCAAACTGTCATAAAATCATAACATTAAAATACATCAAGCGTCAATAAGACTCTACAAGCAGAGTTAATAGATAAACAGCCCGGTTTAGAATACTTAAACTGCCAATTCTGCCACAGTCATATATACGAACCATAAACATCGTGAGCGCTGTATAATTATTTAATATTTAAAAACAACCAAACAATTTTAACACTCGAAAAAATCTCATAAACAGATTAGTTATTTTTGTATTAAGTGCGGGAAATCAGTGTTTTTTTGTAGCGCATGGGAATGGCATTCGAATGCGCCAAAAAATCACTGATTTCGTTCACGAAATGCAAACATTTTTTCGTACAACCTTCAAACATTATTATATGAATTTTTTGAAGTAAATTATACAAAACAAGTGTGCGATAAAAATGCAAAATAAAAAAGTATTAATTTTCAAAAATAAGCAGTTACCTAATGTCATTTTTGTTTTTTTTTCTCGCCCATGTGCGTGAAACATATTTTTTGCGCACATGGGCGTAAAATACAGTGTCATTTAAAAAGAAGGGAACACTTAAAACTTTTTTATCTTGCGATCGACAAAACAACAGTTAAATAGTTTGTTGTCTATGAGCATGTGTGCTATTTCGTGGCACTTTCAGATTTTTTCTTGTATTTTCGGTTAAACCGGAAATGAACACAACTTTGGTTTTTTTAAATGACACCCTGTATTTTTTTGTGACATTTTTTAATTTTCTATGTTTTTCTCATTCTGAACATATAAAATTTTATAAGTGTTGCATAAGAATGTTTTTCTCTAAATCCCACAAAAAGTTTGCAAGTGTTCAAGACAGCTGTTGTCTACATGTACGTAACTATCGTAAAACAACAGACAGCCTTTTAAAATGCAAAAACGCTATGGCCATGGAAAACAAAACTTGAAATCTTACAGAATTATTGGTTATCTGTAAAATCGAAATTTGATGAAATTTATTAATTCAACGTTATTATTATTCATAGTTGTTACACATTCTAACGTTGAATTAATAAATTTCGTTAAAGTTCGATTTTACAGATAAACAATAATTTTGTCAGATGTGAGGTTTTGTTTTCCATGGCCATAGCGTTTTTGCATTTTAAAAGGCTGTTAGTTACATGTAGACAACAGCTGTCTTGAACACTTGCAAACTTTTTGTGGGATTTAGAGCAAAACATTCTTATGCAACACTTATAAAATTTTATATGTTCAGAATGAGAAAAACAATAGAAAATTTAAAAATGTCACAAAAAATACAGGGTGTCTTATAAAAAAACCAAAGTTGTGTTCATTTCCGGTTTAACCGAAAATGCAAGAAAAAATCTGAAGTGCCACGAAATAGCACACATGCTCATAGACAACAAACTATCTAACTGTTGTTTTGTCAATCGCATGATAAAAAAGTTATGAGTGTTCTCTTCTTTTTGAATGACACTGTATATACAGGGACATCATTAATAGGAGGAAGCCACGTGACCACTAATTAGAAGTGGCGCGAGATTTTACCTTTCAACGTTGGCTATACTCCCTCACGAGTATATTTCTAACCTAAAATTACATCAGCGTGCGTACGTTCCGTGGTTTCTTGGTCTCTGTTTTGCATTTTCTACAGTTTATTTTTTTCTATTTGAAAATCAGTCTTTTTCAAGACTAAATCTGTTTTTTGTGAGTTAATCGAGGTAAGTTAAATTTAACGAATTCACAGTGTGATAATAAATTTTAAAACTGCATAATTATTTCAGTTTGGAAGGTTACGTTTTTGCGATGCCTTTTACAAGCGAACAAGATAAATTTATTTTAATAGCTCTCTATCGAAGTGGAACACAGAATGCAGATGGTTCATGGACCTATTCATTACAATCTTGTATCCAACAATTTTTTCGTGTCCTGCTGAATTAATTCAACTAACTTCAAACCTTACGTGT
>VTPC01090165.1:63827-115813 GCA_011009095.1 Ignelater luminosus
TTATTTCTTTGTGTGAAGATGTTAGAAAACATCGAATCGAAGGTTTTCTTTTTTGCAGTTATCTTTACTTTATCCTAGATTTATTTGCAATTAGCTGTATGTATACACATTATAGTCATGCCTATGACAATACAAACAATAATTTGGTTTTGATAAAATATATTAGCACCGAATACCGCTAAAATACGTTTCGCAAATTCTAACCTTACATCAAGTCACATTTGGTAATTTACAATTGCCTGTTTTATGCCTAATAGAAATTCTTTCGTTACAGAATGATGCATTATAAGCTAAAAGATTTAAAAACCTTACGAACGACGAACTGTTCGATCTTTTAGACAGCATTGACGAAGATCAAGCTGAAAATTCAGATTACGAAGCTGGGAATACAGTGGAATTCCATTCGTCAGCTTCTACTCGCAATACTTCCAACACGTCTGCCCATAAGCACAGAATAATAAAAGCGCCTTAAGTACTCCACTCATGTCTCGTGATCCTTCTCCCAGGGCCATCGGGCTTTCAAACCAGGAGCAGAAAAAACCTGATGAACCTTTCCATTTAAACAAGCTCACTTTTGTCGGCTACCTACGATTCTGACGACTCCGTAGCAGATTCCAGCTATGAAGAAGAATAAGGATTTCCCAGATATAGGAAAATACAACGATCTAAACGCCTACAACGTAGTACCAGAAATATTACGGTTACACAGACTTCAAACAAAACAGAGAGATCTACAGAAGCAGAAAATGATACTGAAGGAAATTTAATTGATGATGAATATTAGAAGAAAGAATTAGAAAAACAGTTTTCTGACCCTTCAGAATTTAAAAAATTGTTCAATTTGCGGAGGGTTCTGGCTCACCTATACGTGTAAATTAAGATTCTCTAATAGAAATATTCAGAAACTTCATTACAGAAGATATAATGCAGCTTACAGTAGACGAAACGTGTAAGTGTGCTTCACAAAACGGTAAAAAAATGGAATTTGATGTAAAAGAGCTTGAGCCTTCTTTGGAACTCTAATTATAATGGGGTTTCAGTATTCGATTGTACAATATTGGTCTGTAGACGACAAAAACGTTTCCTAACCATTTTGAGATTTCTGCACCTAAATGACAACGAGAAAATGCCCTTGCAAAATACTTCTGAGTATGATAAGTTATACAAATTACGTTCGCTTATTGATCATCTAAGTTCCAAATTTGTTCCAAATGTTGATGATAGCATGGTGGGCTTCTAGGATCGTACCTCTTTGAAGCAGTATATGCCCTCAAAGTCCACAAAACGAGGCTTCAAAGTTCGGGCATTAGCTTGTTCCAAAATCCACTATTTACTAAATTTTAGGATATACGAAGGTAAGAACAAGAACGATAAAAATGAAGAACTTTCCTTAGGTGAAAAAACTAGACAGTCTGCATAACGAGCAAAGATTTTTCAGTAGCAAACTGGAAGGATCGTGGCACCAAGTCCGTTATACTAATTGGCTCAGTGCATAACCCAAACACCAAAGCATCTGTTTTGAGAACGAATAAGACTGGAGAAAGAGAATTCGTTAGCTGCCCTTTTTCAATATACAATTACAATAAGCACATGGGTGCTGTTGATGGATTTGATCAGCCTATGGCTTCCTATCCAATAGAGTGGAAATCTCGGAGTTGGTGGATAAAACTGTTTTATTTTTTTACAAATGCCGCGGTAACTAATTCGTATATTCTTTACAAAACAGAGACAATAGGAAGCAATGTTCGCTCAAAGACGATTTCCGAAGCATTTTGGCTAACCTGCTTATAGGATGTTATTGTAATCGAAACAAAAAGCGACCTACAGTTATAGTACAAGCCAAAAAACTGCGGAAGGATCACGGTCGCTCAATTAGCCTTAAAAGTTCTGTTATACTGACCAATATTGGCGAGCACTTGCCTTGTTCAAAACACAGCACCAAGAAGAAACCTGTCCAAACCAAAATAACGTGTCAGGCTTGCAATGTCGAACCATGTTTGAATTGTTTCAAGCTATTTCAAAACTAGAGATAAGACAATACAAAAACAGTTTTTGCAATCAGAGAACAAGCTATTTGTATTTATGTGGATCATGAGCATAATTAGTAAAACTCATAAAGCAACTTACTGAAATTGTAATCAAATTTAAATTCGCAGAAAACTATTAATCACAATTATCTTCATAATTCACCATTCAAAATCAAATTGGTGACGAGCAGATAGGATGCCTGTATATTTTAGGCGGCTGAAGGTGTCACTCTTGTGTAGGTGTCCTACAACTAATGATATCTGCCATGCTCGAATCTCAAAAGAAAAGCACTCAGGACGAAACGATCAACAGAAAGAGAAACTGAAAAACGATGATCCTTTTATGCAAGCGCATTAAAAGCCGACGACTGAACTCCAGAAAATTTAATCTTCTACTTAACCAGCCTTCGCTAGAAGATGCCCTTCACGTTCAAGATTACAAGCGTATCAAAATTTCTAAGAAACTATTACCAAATGGAAAATTTAATGAGCCAATTAATGGCTCCGCACACACGATATCAGGATCTCGATCGATAAAAGATTGCCTCAAACCCACAAGCACCTTATCACTGGACTCAGTTTACTCAACATGCAATACCAAACAACATTCTGAGCCAATTCAGAATCAACCAGAAACTTCAGTGAGTTGGTTCGTTCTGTCCAGTTGACTCAACCAGAACTTTCAGTGATCTCAGTGGACTCGAGTTAGTTCACTCAGATTTCCAGCAGAAGAAGAAGGAATCGCGAAAATTTCTCCAAGTCGTCTTTCTCTCAACCCAAGCCGACGTTTAGAAATCAAATATTTTATTTTTTTTTTTGAGAAATGCGAACAATAAAAAAGATCCAAAGAAATAAGTAAACAAAAGGGTTAAACAAATGGAAGATAGTCCTAAAACAAAAAAAAAGAGAAAAGGAATTCCAACGATAATTCTTCCGTAAGCAATCTTCAAACAAAAGCTAGATAAGATGGTTTTATTCCCCGCTCTCGGTGGGAAGCTGTTTTAGGCTCCTCCTGAACCATTTTGACCGATTTGTAGTAGTTATTGTTAGACATACATAAGGATTCAGCGACATCGCTATGTGTTACCATGTGATTGTAGGTGAGAACGTGCTAGCAGACGTGGCCGTCTAGTCATACCGAGAAGATGGCGATAGTAGACAGCTGGTGGTGTGGCATAGTTGTGGCGGAATGAAGGGAGAACAGTATTAGATGCCAATAAGCACCAGCACGGAAGAAATTGGTTCCTAGCATGATACCCGCGGCGCTCGTAATACATATCGCCAGATATTGGCTATAACTTGCAATAACGATAGAAAGAGAAGACTTGATGCTCGTTGTCGGTCCCGTTGCCTATTCAGGAATTCGGTTGGTAGCATAAAATGAGATGGAGGCTTCGGAAAAATAGACGCAAGAACAGAGTAGCATGTATCAAACCCCTTCCCATGACAAAGGCAGCGCTATCTTAAGAGGATTGTTGAGTCGCAAGCTTCCGATAACAAACCAAGCATGCAAGTCGTTGTAAGCTCTTCTTCGGTCATAACGGAATATAATTGGTTTCTGGAGGGTGCTACGTAAAAATTCGATGCAATTCATGTTTGTTTTGGGTTGTGCAAAAATTAGTGTGGTGCAGGTGTTTCAGTAGCAGCGCGGTAGTTGTGTTGTGGCGATGGTAAATGAAGAGCGACACGGCGGCGGCGGTTGCTAGGTGTTAGTGGATGATGTGAAGAAGAAGCTGGGTGTTGTGTTGTGATGTATTGTGTTTATGTGAAGGTCTAGAAATAACAACGCGATATTTGCATTAACTACCAAGGGAACCACGAGAAATCTTAATGAGAGCAGTCGACCAGGGAAGATTCTTTGATGTTCCGAATGCGATCGTTATGCAAAGAGGTCCGCTAACTACGTTGCTCAGTGGTTGTGCGGAAGGAAGTAAAAGAGTATACAAAGGGGTATCAAGGAAGATGTGGGTTTTTCAGCGCGTCTTATAAGAACAAAGAGCGAATATTTAGGTTTCTTTTTGGGTGTCTTGTGCGGGGGTTCTGAGAATCTCGAGAACGTACTCTTTATTTTGTTCCACTGACCTGCTCTCGTAGCAACCCCTCATCTATGAGAGAAATCTCCGCCCGAAGGGTGGAAACGTTCCAGGTGAAAGATCCTCCTGCAGATGGCGCTCTTCTTATATCGAAGTTTCTTGTTCGCATATAGAGACGCGGTGACGAAAACTGCAAATCGGTAATCGATCGCAGGTTTGATGAAGGCTTTGTATGTGTGCAGCAACGTTTATGAATGGTAGCCTGCAATGCTATCGCAGTCTGAAGAGCAAGACGCTGTGATGCTAGACGATGTCCGAGCAGCGCTTCAGCTCGTCTCGTTAAAAGCGTGAGCCCCGTAGTTCCAGGTGGACGTCAGTCGTTGTTATGTTATCGAATCTGGATGTGTGCGTATAGTTACTACGGCGAAATAGACTGACCTTAGTCTCCACGTTCAAAACCAACAACGGGGTCCTATCGTCCTTGAATTGTGACAGATAGCCATCAAAATTCTCGGGATGGGAGATGTCGTGGCAGTAAAAGATTAATAGAAGGGGCGTGAGAATGAATGCAGTGTACATCCTGTTCATAGCCTGGTGTATTCGTAGGCGATGTTGGTGGATGGACAGATAGCTACTTCTTAGCAAACAAATAAATAATAGAAGCTCCGTCTTGTACAACACGCGTACTGCCAAGGGAACGGATTGGTTTTGTGAAATCAACTCCCCTAGTACATCGAACCTGGTATCACATTGTTTGAGTGACTTTTTGATGTAGTAGACTCTAAAGTCGCTACTCGGAATGTTCGAGTGGTTTGCGAGAAATGTCCGTAGTTGAAATATTAAATATCCAATCAATTTTGAACTATTTTTATAAAATAGAAGATGAGTAATGGCGGTCTTTTATTAGCTGCTAGTGCTTTAATAAAACAGAAAAGAGAAGACAACATAGCTGGTGGGTTACGTCAATTTATCATTTATGCATATGGATAAAAGACGGTACTGTGGAAACAATATGACAGATAATTTGCGGGTGGAAAAATCTACATTTTAAGGCATTTTCTAGAATGTCAATGACAATTTTGAAGTTTTACTTAATGCCGTTAGGTCAAAAACGGCTAGGAACAATACGAGATTTCCTAAAAGCAATTTCTGTGCAAGAACGACTAGCCGTCACCTTGAGATTGCTAGCATCTGGAGACTCTTTTAGTGGCTTTCTATAAGCGAGCACTACGAGGCAAGTAAATATTTTGTTTTCTTTGAAGTACCGACACTGGAGCGAACCAGGCGAGCCAGCGGTTCGTGTGCGTAGTACGGCTTCTCTTGCGGTTCGTTGTCTCGTACGCACTATACACGAGTTGCGATATCGAACGCGAGAGCGGGCACGGGCACGAATACGAGCACGTGCACATAAAAGCGGCTTAAGATATATGTACAGGCATTAAGAAGTTGGTGTAAAAGAATGCTATTGAGACCTTTCGTGAAAGCGTGCCTTTTAGGAGTTGACTTTTAATATCCAATTCCTCCACTCGAACAAGTTCTTTGCATTGATATTAGAAAAAAGATCCCTCATGATGGAGTGTTTCATTCAAGCGATATAAACAAATTCGTCTTATTCACAAGATTTTATTATAAATAGAAAAAAGAAAGTTTTGCAATCTTCGCAACAATTGTAATAAAACTTTCTTTTGTATTTTTGTAACTAAAGCTTGTGAAGAGAACGATTTTGTTTATATCGTTTCTCTGTATTGAATTCCTCTTCTTGAAAAAGATTAAAGTCTTTCGTTCATCATTCTCTGCATTGAATACTAGAACCAACGATAATGAAATTTGCATGATACTCTAATAAAGAAGGCTTGGCTTAGTTTAACAATGGGAAGGATTTATGAAACCTCAAGAAATTATTTAACGATGAATTAGCTAGAATATTTTTTGTAGACGTTCTTGGCGTATCTATAAAAAGGGCAAAAGAAACAATGACCAAGTCTCATGGTATAACTGTTGTCGTATAAAGGACTGGACGTCGATCGTTAAAAGCGCAAGCCGATATAAGGATTGGTGATAATGTAGATGTCCAAAAGTAAATGGTTGGTCACTCAGATAGAATTTTTTTCAGACTTCGCTGATAGTGCCCATGGGCCTCTGTTAACATCAGCGAAAATAACAATTGAAGACGAAATGATGGATAGAAACTAGAACTAAGTGTGGTCTTCGAAAAGTTGCTGGTTACTGGGAGTCTCATGTAACATACGGGTGTGTTCTAAAAATATTTCTAAACTTATCAAGAAACAGAATTTCCACTAAACGTATCTCCATCACAATAATAATAAGGAAAATAAGCCCAGAACCCCTCTAATTTTTATGATTAGGCAAACGCACGCGTTGAGTTGATTCTGACGAATCCGGTATATACAGTGTGTTCAGCGAGGAATGGGACAGCGCGATATCTAACTAAGTTAGTTAGCGCCACCTGGCGGTGACTCATTTAATTTAAAAAATTTTTATCACAAAATCTGTGCCCCTACCTTACATTTATAACAAAGTTTTCAGAATTTTAAAATTTGCATTGGTTCCCGAGATATTGCGCTGTCCCATACCTCGCTGAACACACTGTATTTGTCATCTTTTCTTGAGCAAGTGGAACGACATCGAGTAGAAGTAAAGTTAGTCAAAGTCGCTCATTCTCAATAGTACAGGCAAGTAAACGGAAATATTTCCCGATTGCTAGACAAGGAAGACTTTCTGAAGGAGATTTTAATGTGAGAATACAGAAAGAATAGCCTAGGTGGTACGAGATATACATAGGTGTATACCTATGAAATGAGACTTTTTTTTTGAATTTTAAACGTTTATTAACAAAAAATGGTTACAAATTTAATCTTCAAAATAATAGCCATCGCTAGCGACACATTTTACCCATCTCTCAGGCAATTTGTGAATGGCGCGCCAAAAAAATTGGCCGTCTTTGGCCGCAAACCAATCATCGAGCCATTTTTTGGCTTCTTCGTGAGAATTGAAGCGCTGCTCGGAAAGTGCGTGGCCCATCGATGCAAACAAATGATAATCGGAAGGCGCCAAGTCTGGTGAGTAAGCCGCATGCACCAGCGGTTCCCAATCGTACGTCTCCACCAATTCCCGGGTCGCTCTTGTTCGATGTGGTGGTGCATTGTCATCAAGAAAAATTACTTTGTGACGCCGATCGGCATATTCTGGGCGTTTTCGGTGTATAGCGCTGTTCAAATCGGCCAATTGTCGTTGGTAGCGTGCACCGTAAACTGTTTCACCTGGTTTTAATAGCTCGTACCAAATCATACCATGCTGATCCCAGAAAACACACAGCATTGCCTTGCGGCCGAAGCGATTTGGTTTGGCCGTTGATTTTGGCTTGTGGTCGGGCGGTTTACGCTTGGGATTGGAGAAATACACCCATTTTTCATCACCCGTAACGATTCGATGCAAAAAAGACTTCCTTTTGAACCGGGAGAGCAGCATTTCACAAGTGGTTTTTCGGTTCTCTTGCTGCCTTTCAGTCAGTTCATGCGGCACCCATCTTCCGACCTTTAAAATCATGCCCATGTCTTTCAAACGTTTGCAAATGGTTTTTTGGGTCACTCCCAACTGCTCTGCCATCATTTCTTGCGTTTGACCATCATCTTCATTCAACAATGCTTGCAATTCGGTGTCCTCAAACTTTTTCGGTGGCCGGCCACGTTCCTCGTTCTCCACGCTAAAATCACCACTTCGGAATTTTTCAAACCACCTGAAGCACTGTGCTCTGCTTAGAGCATGTCCACCGTAAGCTTCTATAAGCATTTGATGAGCTTGAGAAGCGTTTTTCTTCAATTGATAACAGAAAATCAACGATGTCCGCAAATCGTAGTTTGAAGGCACGAAATTCGACATTTTTAAGAGCGAAAAAAATGCGTTGTTGTATGAAACATCACAAACAATGAATTGAATATTGTTGACAGATGACAGACGAAAAAAATAAGACATTTGGGACAGTTTAAGAATACTCCTAGCGACATCTGTGGTCTAATAGCTGAAAGTCTCATTTCATAGGTATACACCTGGTAAAGCTGGGAATGATTTTGGAAATTCGATAGTTCAAAAGTATTAGTACTGATTTTGATTACCGTTTACATAAGTTATTTCAAAAGATTTTCTCCAAGTTCTTCCAATTTTTTAGGCTGGTTTAAACTTAAGACAGGTTAGATTATTTACTGCGTTCCTATAATTTAGCCTCTAAATAACAGCGATTTAAACAGGCAATTGCAATTTGTTCACTTAAATAAAATTTTAAATCGAATAATCTATTGGTAATTAAAAGGATCAATGTTGAAATTCATTAATAAATTTTTTAGCAATTAAAGCCGCCCTCAACACAGGAGAACATCATAATATTAATTAAATCACTAATATTAGAATTAAAGGTAGCAGAATTCACTGAGTATAATCGGCAAACTTCACTGCTTAATTATTATTAATTAATTTAGACAGTTTGAAACTGCTTATTACTTCTTTGTTTTAATTCTACTAATACTACTATCAATTATTGACATATTTAGTTGATAGGTTGCCTATACGCTAATTTGATTTTTTAGTAGATTGCAGTATTAATTTGTAATTAGCTCGATAATTAATAAATCACCCATTAGAACTTATACAATTTTTTATTTTTATTCTTGGTAGCAAAATTCGGGAGGCAATGTGTTTTATAGAACTGAAAAAAAAACTATTAAAATTTCATCTTATTAGCTAAAACCCCTAAAACTGAATTAAACAACAACAAAAAAAAACAAAACAGTCGAGTGTGAATATTACATTAAGCAGATACTCCAATTTCTAAATTAGAAGACGCTTTCGTTCCATTAATTAATGAAGGAAAAACTAATTTTCAAAGTACACACACAAAAAATTGTTCATCACGGGGTACGAACATACATATGTAATATTAGTAAGTAAACACACTTTCAACTAAATTTCTAACCAACTCCATCGTGCAACTCCGTTAATGTATTGTTAAGTGCCTTGATCACGGAATATTGATATACAACAAACAAAACACAGTTAACTACTTTATCTTGTTATAAAGCTATTATGAAAAGTTTGCTAGGAGTACTCTCGAAACTTTTATAATATTCTCCGCCCCTCTTATTCTCCGTGTGTTGCAAAACATAATGAAATAACAAGGATTAATTAGATATACCTAAAGTGTAGGGTTTGCTAAAAGTTTTCAACACAATGATTACATTTATTAAAGAATTTTCGGTATTAACATACTCTAATGGAATATTTCAGCGTTCTTACATGAGCTACGGCAACTTGATTATCCATTAACACACAATAGTTAAGGTCTGGGAAATATTCGATGCAGGCAGCGCTCGACGAGTACGCGATGGTTACATTTGAAATGCAAATTTAAATTACGTGAAGCACAATATGTCACCACTGTACTAATTTAAGTAATTTTCATAATAAACCAGCTTGACATGTATGTCAAAAGTTGCATTTTCGCTCGGGGAATTCTAAGGGAATGCAACGAATTCTAATTAAGGTACTGGAAACAGTATCGAAAATGTTGTCTGACTTCATGATTATTACTAACTAATTGAAACCTTTGCGCAAAATACTTGCAGACGAGCATTAGTTCATTTATACAAAATAAACCGAGATCGCAAAACTTGGAAGCGAAATCGAAAAGAAAAACATGACGTTAATAATTAAGTAAGTCGCTTAAAAGGCCTTGTGAGTTAAAAGCAAATAACGAAATAGGATCAAATTCCCCAACTAATGGTTGATAATATTAAATGAACCAAGAACAAGAAACACAAATAATGGCAAAAATAAAACCACAAAATCAAGAAAGATATTTCCAGTCTCCTTTCAAAGTAGGAAAAAAATGTTTCTTAAAAGTTCACTGAGATGTAATAAAATAAGTGTAACCTCAAACATGTATTGAAAATTATTTGGAGTGCGACAACTAATAATTCTAATTTCCTGTGTAGAGATCTAATAAGTGTTATGTATAAATCTATCGAAATTGGCAAACAACCCGATGCATGTAGAATAGAAGCGTCATGTTCACTTAGCGTAAGTAATTGTGTAATCTTACTACAAAAAACCATTCATATTGTAACACGCCATCCCTCGTATATACTATAAAAGTCCCGAACAGTCTCGAACAAGCTGGTCGAATGTGCCGAAGAAGTCTCGAACTATCCCAAGATTCCGACCGTCGAATGTGCTGGAAAATGGCGGGAATCTTCTAACCCCATCGGGAACGAATATAAAGCTACGTTGATCGAGCCAAGGGCAGTTCTACAGTCAATCAGCTAGTAGTTACGAACGAAATAAATGTTAATTAATGATAAATAAATTCTTCTGTACATAATTCAATAAATAATTTAGTGTAAATAAATTCTGAAAATAAATTGTAATAAACTAAGTAAAAAAAAATATTAAAAATAAATACACGTTTTTGTCAAAACGTAACAATATGGTTCTTTCTGGGAATTCGATAGTCAGAAGAAAGCTCCTCTAGTAGACATGGCAGGCCTAAGGATTTAGTATGCCCTAACCTTGAACCAAGCAGTATTAAAAACCTTTCAATCTAAAAGATCTAAAATAAAATTAACTGCTAGTGAGCAAAACTCCATCGAAAGGTTCATAAAAGGATGATAAATATTGAGAAGACCAATATGTATGTCCAATGAGAATTACTGAAAATACGAAGTGTCCGGAAAGTAATAGGACTGTCTTCTGTCTTGAGCGCTCTGCATTCAATTTATAGTCATTCTCTTGATATCGTCCATCCATCGTGTAGGAGGTCTTCTCCTACTTCTCTTGTCAACTCTTGGTCTGAATTCGAGCAGTCTTTTTGTACATCTCCCGTCTTTAAAGCGAGCCATATGTCTAACCCAGTTCCACTTTAACATCTGCGACTCCTGTTCTTGCTCGCAGATCCTCGATCACATACCAAACATCGATCGCTCCATTTTACGCTGGGTTATTCTGAGCCGTTTGGCAGATGTGATGGGTAGAGTTACGTCTTAGCACCATAAGTCATAACAGGTAAAATACGCTGATTAAAACCTTTTCGTTTTAGGCTTACTGGGAGGTTGCTTTTAAAAACATCTTTAAGTTTTCCATAGGCAGCCTAAGAGAGAATAATTTTTCTTTGATTGTCTCTCGATATTCGTATTTCACGGCCAAGAGCTCCACTTTCCAATCACCAACAGCTATATTCTTAATTGGAACTAGATTTGTCACAAATTTTGTTTTAGATATATTCATTTCTAGTTTGACCTTAGCACACACTTCCTGAAGATCTTGTAGCATGAATTTAACATCTTCCAGATTGTCAGACAGTAGTACTATATGGTCTGCGAAACGCAAATATGTTACGTTTTGACCATCTACATTTAAACCTTTTTCCTTCCAATCAAGCATTTTGAAGACGTGCTTCAAAACGGTGATGAACAACTTGGGTGACACAGTATCTCCTTGTCGCACTCCTTTTTCGACTTGAATGGAGTTCGTGTTTTGGTGTAGTCTTACCATCATGGTAGCATTCTTATAGATTAGCTTCGTGTAGCGATAGTCGACACGGTATTCTTGTAATGATTCTAGGACTACATCTAGCTCGACGGTGTATTCGATCGATTTTTTCGATTATCGTTTTGATACTTTGAAGATGGTCTTGGTTGCGAATCCACTGCAAAAGCCACTTTGTTCTATAATAGAGATGACTAAATAGACTTATTGGTCGGTAGTTTTCTAGTTCAGTTGTGTCCCCTTGTTATGGATTAATATCACAATGGCATTGTCTGGAATGGAATGCAAAGATTACAAGAATCTTCTATTTTTTCGAGTAAACGGTTATCCCAATCTTTACTGCATCAGTAACAACACAGTCTTCTCCACGAGACCTATTGCCCTTAATTTTCTAAGGCTAAATTTATTTCGCCTAGGGTGATATCAGGTAATGTTTCGGACCCTTGGTTGATGATGCCCTTTTCACACGTCAATACCTCTGGTTCTGTATTCAGCACTAAATTTATTTCATTTTGGCTTTTATACAGGGTGATCATTTTAAAACTTCCTACCTTGAATAACTTTTTAATTAGCAAAATTATCAAAAATCGTTGAAACGCTTCAAGTTTGTTTTGAAGGGGGCATTTAATAACCTACTCTAGTCAGTTGGGAAACTTTCACCCTCCCCCCAACCACCCCCTCCCCAGAATTTTCAATGGCACTACCTCATGTGTGATATATCATTTTCAAGGGTATAAAATTCTCAATCTTTTACATTAAAGAAAATTAAAATCTGCCCAGTCGTTCGTGAATTGGAGCCAAAAATGTATTCAATTCAATCAATACGTTTCTGTCGTCTCTAGTTCACGAACGGCTAAGCCGATTTTAATTTTCGTTGATGTAAAAGATTGAGGATTTTATACCCTTTAAAATGATATATCACACATGTGGGAGGGGGTGGTTGGGGGAACCCAACTGACTAAAGTAGGTTATTAAATGTCCCCCTCCAAAGCAAACTCGAAGCGTTTTACCGATTTTTGATAATTTTACGAATTTTAAAATGATCACCATGTATAGTAGACTACTTTCAACAACTTTCAACATCTCTTCCCTGTTTGTTCTAATATGTCCTTGTTTGTCTTTAATCTTTGTTACTTGGCTTCTCCCTTTTTCGAGTTTTCTACGCAAGACCTTCATGCCTTTGTTGTTTTTCTATTGTTTGTTCAATTTGTTTTTGGTTGAGTGTTCTAATGTCTTTGATATTTGACGGTTAATTTCTCTTGACTCTTCAACAGTGGTAAGCTCTTCGCTTCTCATTACTCTTTTTTGTTGCATTTGTCGTATAGCGGCTTCACTCAGTTTAGCTTCCTTTTGAGTTGTTGGGCACTATCTACTTTCATTTAAATTATTGATATTTTCTTCTTGTTCAGCATCATTCAGCTGATCGGTAATTCATTTAAGTCTGATGGGCTTGTCCATGGTTTGTTGCTGGCGGTCTTCTTAATCAGCTTGTGTCGCTCTTTACCGACGGCAATCATTATTTTTGCTCGTACCATCCTGTGGTCGCTTCCAGTAGCTAACTTGTTTAATATTGTTACGTCATGAACTATGTACTTCCTCCTGTCGGTGATTATGAGATCAATTTCATTTTTTGTTCGATCATTCGGGTTTCTTCATGTCCATGTCCACCTCATGTTAGGCTTTTTATAAAAGAAATTGTTCATTTGGAATAGATGGTTTTGCAGAAAAAAAACTCAACAGTGTTTCTGCATGATCATTTCGGCCTTCTAGTCCAAAATGTTCTGGCGAAACCTCACTAGCGTCCGACTTCATTCCTATCTTGGCTTTGAAATTTCCGCCCAAGATAGTAAAATGCGTTGGTTGATCATTAAGAGCGGCACTAATATCGTCGTAAAACATATCTATTTCCTCGTCAGCATGGTTGGATGTAGGAGCTTAGGCTTGAACGACCTTGATATTATACCTGATATTATATCTGAGAACGAGACCTATTGCTCTTGTAAACATTTTTTTAATGACACAATGCATGTTGTGTACCTTTTATGTATTAAAAAGCCGGTTCCTCCTACAGAGCTATCGTCGTTTCCTACATAATAGAAGTTATGTCTAGTTTTCAAGGTGATTAGCTGTTCGCCACGTCTTCTGACTTCACTGAAAACAGCGATATCCCATTTTATATTTTCCAGTTCGTACTCAAGTTCAGTTAACCGTTCTTCTGACAATAAAGACAGCGTATTGTATGTTGCAATGTACATTTTCTTAGATCTCATAGTTTTCTTCCCCAGATGATTGTTTCCCCATAATCAGAGGGACAGACTGATTGTACATCGCTGGCTAGGCGTGTTGATGAGTATGTGTTTCGGCCGCCCACTCTGGGACAGACGCTCAACTTGCAATAAACTAAATTGCTTTCTAAGAAATTAGAGGTCTTCAAAGCTAAGATTTTCGTTTCAATCTTTTACTAAAACTCAAAAGCTACTGATGCGATTTTGTTCAGATTTTGTATACTTAGGTTTCAATTATTGGCAAAGAAGATGGTGATGTTGGTTAGCGGGTGTAAAATTGCATTGCGCATTCGATTTCATGTTCAAAAATACCAAAAAGCCACCAGTGTTCTCTACCATCATCATAAAAGCCAACATCACCATCTTCTTTGCAACAATTGCAATCTAAGTATACAAAATTTGAACAAAATCGCATCAGTAGTAAAAGATAGCAGTGAAAAGATCTTAACTTTGAAGGCCTGTAACTTCTTAAGGAAGAAAGTTTCCCTTTCAAAATCATTGCCGGCGGTTAGGAGAAATAGATCCAAATCGATTCAAAAAACGATAAAGCAGAGTTCATGCTTGGTCTTACCAAAGTCTTAATTCTCTTTCAAATCTTGTAACGTTCACTTTTCGCTTCCGTTACATGTGTTGTATTTAATCTGCACTTTCGGCGTGTTCTTATATTTTCCTGACAGTTTTCTCTAGTTGGAGAATTTTTTTTTTGATAATGATGAGTTCACACTGAGAGGTTGATTAATTTCTGTTGTAGTTTCTTTCTATTTGTAAATCTATTTAGGGTAGACAATTTTTTCTATTCTTATATATTTAAGCAAGCGGGACACAGAGTATAATTCCTCATACATTTGATTTCTATACCTGTTCATTTGTAAAGCTTATTCGGTTTCATTTCTACTTTAATTGTAATATTTAATTATGTCATTGTGAGAGACTTTAATCTGTGCTGCTTGATCATAGTATGGGTTATAAGAGATTAAATATCCAAATCGTCTTGTGTTTAGTTAATTTTCAATTTTCAAGAACCGAGATTTCCGTTGGAGGGAGCTCGTCTAGTGGGTGTTGGAATTTCGCCTCGTGCTAGAGAGATTCAGTAGGACGGAATTCGTCTCTCATGCACTTGCGTTGTTAGTGTTTGTAACAGGAGTGCATCAATTTTTTTATTGAGTTGTGACAAGCCTCAACCCAGCAAAGGTAAGTAGGTTTTGTTTTTGTTTTCTTGGTCTCATGAGAAATTTTTTTGGTTTTCTTGTTCCCGCATATTAAAATTTTGAGAGTCGCTTCCTGAAGATTTATTTTCTAACATGACATAACGTCAGATTTAGTTGCTGTGGAAAGTGACGACACCCCAAGATTCCGTTCTACTCTCGATATATAATTATCTCCTTTTCAAATCGAGTCACTGGTCGATCCAAGATGGATAGGGTGCCAGGGCATATGCTCTGCATCTGGTCAACCTGTTCTACTATCTTAACATTGTCGTCTTTAAATTAATTTTTTTAAATAGAGAAAAAAGAATTAAAAAAATAAAATTTGTTAAAGTCATTTTAAATTTAATCTGCTTCTTACAATTACAGTTGTACTATTTTAGTTTACTTAAATGCATCCTGGTAAAATTGTTAATGGCTTTACTATTGTTTAAATTTTTCTTATTAATTTTTGTGGTAACAGCTACCCCTACAATCAAAGGCGTACAGAAAGAATCCAACCTTACCAATGCATGTAGATCCATTCAGAGAATTAAAAGACAACCGTGGAAGGCTTCTCCGACGCCAAACACTTAGAAAGTTTTTAAACAAAGCTCGAAAACGACAGCCATGACACCATAATATCGCGGCTACGTTCGTGCTACTCACCGACACCTGGAGAACATTGACACCGCGCAAGCATGGGTGAATTCATTAAAAAATGAACGTTTAACTCCCCCCGGAAGATTAAGGTGAATTTCATTTAAAAAATGAACGTTTAAACCCTTCTAACCTAACCACACCCTTGCTTGGTGTGATTCATGCTGCAGTAGCAGGTTGGGGGTGTGCGCATCAGCTGAATTAGTTGACAACTTCATTGTTTATACCGTGCAACATAACCTAAGATGTGCTTAAAAATCGTGTTTGTTTCTCGACGTTTTCACCAAGATTGGATTAATTTTCTTTACCTCCGGCCACCTAATTGTGTTTTGTGAGTAATTCGCTACCTGCTGATACTAAAAACTTGCTCTCAAAACGTCGTGTTTTTGTTATTAGAAAAAACTTAGGAAGCGTGGGTCAAGAGGGGCTTTTTGGTTGTTAGCGTAGCTTGTTTCAGATTATGCGTTCCACATTTACAGCACTGTAAAGTCTGTATTTCGGAGCCGGTGGTAAGTCTGTTTCTTTTTTACTCTTAATTAGCGTTTCTTCAGTTTTTGTTTCAAAATTTTGTTTTTTGGATTTTCTACTTTAAAAAATTTTTATTTGCAAACGTTGAATTAAATTGTAATACATTTTCTTGTATATTTAAATCAAATGGTTTAAGTGGTAAGATTAACTTATTTAAAAGGGTATCATTAGTATTGTAACGTAAGATTACGTTATTACCTTTATTTGCATTTAAATGCTTCATACATATGCAATGCATTGAAAACAAACACAGGTATCTCATATGATGATGTTTTAAGCAGATTCCAGATTCCTGCTTCGAAACTAGCAAGATATTGAGAAATGTTCAACAAGGAAAATGTGAAGTACGCGTTATTTAATGACGAAGTAGACGTCTTTTTGACGTTATCAGGAATATCTTATACGGAACAAATAATGACGTCTCATTGACGTCAATTAATCAAATGAATTCGTTACTTTGCTTTTTGAATACTATCTTAGACGAAAGAAATTCACAGTTTGCACAATCTCGTCCTTTAAAAACGAAATGAAAGAAAATATTTTCAATTTACAACGTCGTCGATATTTATCTTCTTGTTGGATTTAGTTAGACTTGTGGATGCCCTGAGTTTAACGTCTCTAGTAATAGCCATAGTCTCAGTAAGTCTTGAATAGCCTAGTTGTATGTATCTCTAAAACTTTCTTATTTTTATACTCTACCATAGCATTATTTTCGATAGATATGCTCCATTCCAGGAGAACTCAATAGCGTTTTTTTCTTATCCAGTCTTTCTAACAAACTCCTAGTTCTTTGACAGTTGTTTACAAATCTATTGTTATCATCACAAAGACGTACGATCGACGCGACAGCGTTGTAAGCGTTATTATTATTAGATGCGAACACTTCAGACATGTTTTTGTTAAGACATAAATCATTAAATTTGACCCTTCCACACCTGATGACACTCGAAAGAATTCGTTGAAACGAAAGATATCGTCACTTTTGTTATTGCTGCAGTAAATACTTTTTGCTTACCAGGATTTATACTGTAGAAATTGTTACTGCATTGATCTTCTGAAACAGTTCATTTGGTTGATAAAATCAAAACGGCGTTTTTACAAGATACAGATTCCAGAAATGATAGAATTACTTTTTACACATTTTTCTTTAAGTCAAGTAGCTTGATGACTTTTATTCAATTACTTGACTTGATTTCAAGTCGGATCAAATCAAGTAACCTGAATATCAATCTCTATCTGGAAGTATAAAATAATTACATAGTAATTACCTAGTTCAATCAGCTTTTTATTATTTACCACAAGACACTTAACACCCCTTACCTACACCAAAGGGCAACCGACTGGCTGCTAGCCGGGCCTAGCAAACTTTTCCTGCATTCGTGGAAAGAGTAATTACAATCGAAAGTTCACAAAGTTAAATAAAAATAACCAATAAATCACGCCACTGATTCTATTAATTTGGCGTAAAAAAGTCAGTGCGACAGATTAATACGAACCGACGACTTACTGTAGATTATTTGATAACCATTGGCAATACATTCGATGTTTTATTTGGAATTACTTGTTAAATTCCAATAATACTCGAGCATTCAATAACTTCGAGATATCATGCGAATACAAGGCGAAGAATTTCTCAACAACTAAACTGAATACATTTAAATTGCATTCTTCAATTCAAACGTTCAAACTTGAAAAGAAAAATTATTGAAAATCAGCAAGGCGTGAATAGAGAAAATAACCAGATCGACACTGAAACTTACAGTAGAATAAAACTAAAATGTATGACCTACAAACGTAACACAGCGGAACTTTTAAAGAAGCAAGAAAAAAAGACAGGAAACACTTTTTTTCTTTGTAGAACGCAGGAAAACTTTTAGCATCTTTCATAAAGAATGTAGTACTCTACAAGGGTAGCCGGCGTTGATAGCAGGAACACGAGATGGCTCATTAGATCGTGGTTTGCCTAATTACCCCACACGGTTGCTAAGCGCCGGAGCCCATCTGCACAACCACCCTGCGAAGGTTTATTTATAAATGATAACCCCAGATGCATTTGGGTCTAGATAACGAAATTTGTCGAGTCACTATCTTCGGATGGACAGAAGGGGGAACATTTAAAGGGAGAAATATTTTGTCGAAATTATTCAATAGAATTCATTTGAATGTCATCAAGATGCAGGAGAATGAGACATTAAAAATCTCGAAATTTTTTTTATTTCAATTTCCATATTTTAGCAGTAAATGAAGGGTGAAAGTTAACCCTTATAAATATTAAAAATCCTTTGTAAAGAGTATTTTAATTGACTTTTCAAAACGTTTCCGCAGGTTAAAGGCATCAAGCGTGTCGATTAATATTTTAATTCGCTTTCACGTTTTAAATTTAATGGAACTCGGAATAACAATACCTTTCAAGTTTTGTTTTCAATTGAAATGTATCAAACGAAGTTACATTAGGTCTAAATAGGAGTTCGAAATCCTTCAAAGCCACTATTGTAGAATAGGCAAGCATTGTATACCCCGAATAGGACGATAACTGAACTTCACGTTAAAACAAGCGCGTATTACGAATTAGATTTGGACAAAACTGTCACTTATTAGGTAACAATAATTTACTCTTTTCCCTTCAACATTTGTCTTCTTCAATACATCCTTAGAATTTCCACAGTTGCTCTTTGAAATAGACGCTTTTAATCTTGTTGGGTGCGTTTCGAAATTAGTAATATTATTATCATTATTTTTTTTACAACAGCACATGCGATTTCCCAGATAGTCTTTGGATTATGTCGACGAGGATGGGATGATGGATGATACAATAAACCATATTGTATTAGGTCCGTGATGTTACTGTAGCTCAGCTGAAATCCAATTACGATAATGAACTTTTACGAGAATATAAGGGGGAAGCAAAAGCTACCTAAACCTCTAAAAAAAATAAAGCTAGTTCATCAAAGTTTTCTTTTCTCTCTTATTAAGAGGAGCCCCCAGAAGCCTCGATAAACTCTATAAATTTTTTGTTATATGAAAAAAAGGAGCAACGTAATTTCGGAAGTGGTTGAAATTGCTGGAATTAACCGGATGAGAAAATACTTCAATCAGCTTAAAGAAATAGGACAACATCCGATGAATAAAAATGCGAGATTAAGCAATATTGGCAGCCGTTCGTTTCACGATCCGTACGGATTTATGACCGAATCCGAGATTCTTTCCATTTGCACGTTTCTCAGTAGTTCGATTCGTTTCATCATACCCAGGTACCGGCTGAGGAGTAATTTAAACAAGTTTACAATCGCGCAGATACAAATCTTGATTCGTTTCAAAACGAAATGAAATAACGTTAGGCACTAAAAGCTGTATCGCACTGCTGGGGTATATATATTGGATGCTTGTTTTCGTTCAAAATGTAAAATCCATTTCTGTAATTTAATTAGAGAAAAATTACGATCAGAATTTAAATCGCGTTTTAATACAGTTTGCATTAGAAAACAGACACGTAACGCAGGTAATTCGTTTCGTGCATTAAATACTAGTAGGCTTTACCGAGCTAATAGCATATGAAACTCCAAGATAAAATTACTTTGAGAATACAATGTTACAGCAATCTAAGATCAAAAGAGAGCATGGAACAATGTCACTGTTAGGAAGTTACACAGAGATAAATAAAAATAAAACTTCGGAATACACAGGGTGTTTCAAGTATTACATAAAAATAAATTAAACTATGCCACTTTTTATGGTACACCCTGTGTAGTCAGACATAATTTTATAAAGCATAGATAATTGGCCCGCATGACTTTTTCTGGTAATGATTACACTGGTCAACGGTGACTTTATTGCCCTTGACATAAGAATGGTTCTAAGATGATTTTGTGTTAACAATTATAAAACCACGATTGGTTTTGTAAAATTTGCTCTGGTTTTTTAAATAATCGATATCTTTTGTGTATCCACTTCGCTGACCAAGTAAGTTGACCATTTTTAAATCAATACAAATCGACCATTGATGGTCGTAGTAATTAATTTTTATCAAAACCAATCTAATATTCTCTTCTTCTTCTCTTAGTTTGGTTGAATGAGCAATTGGGATAGATGCATATCGGTTTTCATTGTGCAATAAACCACATTTTAAATTTTTTTTGCAGCTGTCAATAAAGATTCGCCAATCAGTAGGTTTACATTTAGATAAACCCATGTCGAGAAGTAACTTCGCGATGTTGCTACAATAGACAAGCTCTTCATCGTCACTGAAATATGATAAAATCTTTTTCTCTTGTTCTATATACTGTAATCGTTACACAAAAGTAGCAATCATCGATATGATTCGTGGGCTCCTTCCAGATGATAGGGATACCAAAGTCTAACCCTGGGCGTTTCCCCTTCTTCCACAAGCGCCAAGACTCAATACAAGAATTACAAACCTTATGAGGAACCCATGACTTATCTTGTTTTTCGATTTGTACACCAAAATAAGCAGCATAAACCTCCTTTACAAAGTCTGTGATATTTCGTCTCTGTTTTGCTGTTGTATACACACCACAAATGTAGCAAAATATATCAGGATGATATTTGCATCTTCTTCTTGATGAATTCATATTTTTATAAATAATTTTTATTATAGGAATCAATAAAATAAAGTATAAACAATATTTTAATTATAACTTACCAAAAAGCACGTTAAGTATCCTTCAATCTTAATGAAAAACTAAATACTTTAGCTGTCACATGAGGTTGGAGACGTCAGGAGAATCAACGTCACATGAGCTGCCACGTGATGTACGGATGCGTGAAATGAATGCGCATTAAACACGTTTTAACACGTCGGCAGAGTTAAAATGTTAAATATTGTTTGGACTTTTAGACATACTCCATAACACAAAAAATGGAGCCAATCTGATACTTTTATGATTTTATTTGTAAATTGTGTGTTCTTAATCGTAGAAATTCGCAGGAATAGCAAGGGCAACAAAACTTTTTTTTTATTTTGTTGAGCTGTGTTATCGACATCTTCATAAACTATGATGCTCTGTTTCGAACTTAAAAAATTAGAACACCCTGTATAACTATATCATAAAACGAAGCAAGCAAATAAGTCGAGCATTATCATAGGTCTTCTGTAAATTAGAATCTTAGCTCGAGTTTCACGGAAAGACAACAGTTCTTGCTACTAGTCAAAAATGTTCCTCAAAAGACATATAGTATTTGACACTGAGATTATTCAAAATTGGATTTATTCATCCCTTAAGCGATAAAGAATTTTAACCTGCAGAATATGCACTATTCACTTCTTCGATCTGAGAACATCCCAACAGATACTTCAACACTTGAAGGTGTCTCCTCAAAGTTAAAAATCCACACTTCCAAATTTCCAGTTCTGCGATTCTAGCACAAATTCTGGGTAACTGCAGACTGACGACCGGTAATTAAGAATGTTGTCTAAATAGATTCAACTAACTGACTCTCAAGATTGTCTAAATTAAACGCCACCCAGTATAAAGCCAAGCTAAATACAATCATCAGAAGCATAACTGCGACGTTACGTGGCAGAAAATAAACGGATGATAAAATAAGCACAGCTGACGTGCGATACAATAAAGAAAAAAATAACACAAGTGAATAAGAACAACTTGATTTTTACTTTTTTAGTCATGTCAGAGGACGGAGAAAAAAATCGGAAAACAAAATAAATCGCCATGAAATATCAAAGAGTATTCAAAGATCAGTAATGGAAGTAACACACCAGAAATCTTCTAAATTATTATACAAAGCTCTCGATTAAACTCTGCGTATCATCAACATTATTCATTGCTGATCCATCCTCAGAAAAACCAATGACTTTTGGGGAAACTAAAATTTAAAATCTGTAACGGAAGTGGCCCATTAGGACTGTAGCGATTAAATTTGAGTTATAATCGCAGTCCACCAACTAAATTTGAAAACTACCGTTGGTAACGCAGTTAAACTCGAGATATCATGGGCATCGTTCATTGTCAATCCAGCTCTGCAAAGACAATTACAGTTAAAGTTTAGACACCGCCAAAGATCAATAACGGAAGTGACACACTAGAGAATCTCTAAATTATTACGTCAAGCTGTTCGCCAAACTTTAGGTATCATCGAAATCGTTTCTTGTTGATCCGATTGGCGCAGAAACTAAGCTTTAGAAGCTTCCGGGCTTCATAAGAAGAAGTTGCTAAGTAACAAAAACGGAAATAACAGTTACAATTCCCGAATTACTACTAGTGATAAAAGGCACTTACAGCATGTCTCACCTACAACTTACACAAGATCAGAATTACTTAGTCATTAAAACTGTTTCATTTCAATAAAAGGTTGATTTGGCGAAAATAAAACAAAAGAAGTTAAAAAATGAAAGACACTCGAATGACCGTTTTTAGATAAAGAATTTGCTTGAGGTTTCAACATTTGCTGTTAAATACAGGGTGAGTTTTTTCCGATGTTTAGTATGGGGATCTCGGAAACTAGCGGAGATAGAGAAACGATTAAGTAGGGAAAGAATTGAAGTTTTACGAGCTTAAAAATGCATGGCTAACTAGATATCTCGCAAAAATAGTTTTCTTGTTATTTTGTTCAGTGCCTATAGCTCTGTTATTATTGATTAAAAAAATGTGTAAAGGAAAAAGTAGTAGGTAATTATGTGTTTAATAATACAGTTTAACCGAATTTTTTATTTATGCTATAATTTTTGAGTTATGACACAAGGTTGTGTTTTTTTTTATGGAAACCATAGTTGGCCATGACGTTACAAAAAAGGCCCTTTCTCAAGAATTCTAATGATATAACACTTGCCATAGTTAGTTTTATAAATAAATAAACTATGACCTTTTTTCTTTTTATTTTTGAACTGTTCAAGTAGTACGCTATGGAAACAATTGATAGATGTGCATTGCGTTCAATAATAAAATTTAAGTTAGTTATTAAAATTTTTCTTTTAATTTCGAAATTATAAACATAATTATTTTGGTGTGAATAGTTTATTCAGTTGGAGTTGCAATTTTAAATAAAAATATTTCTGAAAAACTAATAAACAGAAAATGACAAACGATAAATTAAGAAACTAGGATATAAATAAAGTAGTACCAAAACAACGTAATTAAAGTAAGTAAAGTATTTAAGATAAGTGAACAAAGCAGATTTAGATACAAATAGGTACTTCACTCATAGGTGAAACTAAAAACTAAAAATGCTGTTAACATAGTATGCTATGGAAACAATTAACAGATGCAAACGACAATTACCTATTGACAGGTGCAAATCATTTAGTTTCTAATTAATGTTGATTTTGGTTTCGTAAATTATCAATATGAATTTTTCTAATCAAGGAAAGCGTGATATGATTGAGTGTTACATTTTGTGTCATAAAAATAAAAAGATAGGGTATATCAAAAGTCCTGCGACACAGTAGACGACCTTAGAGAAGCTGTACAAGAAGTTTTTGCTAATATTGATGCACGTTCCGTTAGAAAAGCAACAAATTCGGTTTTAAAAATGTGTAACTTATGCATTAACTATAATGTTAAACCTTTTGAACATGTTTAGTCCTAAATACTTTACTTACGTTAATTACGTTGTTTTAGTACTGCTTTATATTCTAATTTCCTTTATTGTTTCTTAATTTATCGTTTGTCATTCTCTGTTTATTGGTTTCCCAGACATTACTTTTATCTAAAATAATTATGTTTATAATTTCGAAATTTATATAAAAATTTTAATAATTAACCTGAATTTTATTATTAGACGCGATGCGCGCATCTATCAATTGTTTCCACAGCGTACTACTTGAACAGTTCGAAAATGAAAAGAAAAACAAGCCCATAATTTATTTATTTATAAAGATA
Source organism: Ignelater luminosus (assembly GCA_011009095.1). Taxonomy (NCBI): domain Eukaryota; kingdom Metazoa; phylum Arthropoda; class Insecta; order Coleoptera; family Elateridae; genus Ignelater; species Ignelater luminosus. The sequence continues at coordinate 87,952 of VTPC01090165.1, forward strand.
ATTATGTCAAGTGGTATATCGTTAGAATCGTTGAAAAAAGGCCTTTTTTATAGTCATGGCCGACTATGTTTTCCATTAAAAAAACCACAAACTTGTGTCACAACTCAAAAATTATAGCTTAAATAAAAAATTTGGTTAGACTGTATTATTAAGCACATAGTTACCTACAACCTTTTCCTTTACATATTTTTTCTAAAGTCAGTAATAACAGAGCTATAGGCATCAAACAAAATAACAAAAAAATTATTTTTGCGAAATATCTAGTTAGCAATGCATTTTTTCCAAAAAAAAAAAAAAAGCGCATTAAATTGAGCTGGTAAAACTGCAATTCTTTCCTCATTTAATCGTTTCGCTATCTCCGCTAGTTTCCGAGATCCCCATACTAAACATCGAAAAAAACCCACCCTGTATAAAATTTGAAATGTTTTAATGGCTGCTTCTGTTCAAGTTCCGATAGCAGCGAATAGAAAATTCTTGATACCTTTATTAGTGGATTCCAGTAGATTGACTAAGAGATTCCAAACACGTAAAAATACAGAGAATGATTCGTTTAAAAAAATGAAAGTTGTCTGTTAGTGCTCGTACGCAGGTTGAGGCTAAAAAGAGTTATCACTGTCAGAAACCTCCAGATCTGCCTGGGGGTGGGTCAGGAGCGAAAGTATTGAAGAAAAGTCGGCATTAAATCAGACGTCGAGTTCAAGGTCTTCGTCTCACAAGGCAAAACCCCCTCTTTCTTAATATATGACATCACTTCGATGTCAGACATTTTATCCACCTAAACTTTCTGAAGACGGTTATTGTGAAAACCGATTTGTAAGTATATTGCGTCCCTTTTCAAGACAAATGTGAATCCACCTCAAGCTAAGTGAAGTCTGTCATTAACCTGATAGCGACAACCTAGTTTCGCTTGACGAGTTGGAACAGTTATTTTTATAGCGACACACTCGCATGACGTTGTCAGACTTCAGATTGCAAAAATTACAGTTTCCACTTTCATTCTCTTTTCTAAAATGACCTAAGTGAGACATAGTGCAATATTGAAATACTCTACTACTCGAGAATTCGAAAAGATTCATTTTGTTAAAAATGACATCAATAAAAAAGACCGTCGAAGCGACTTTAACAAGCTTCCTCCGTTCAAGTCATCTTCGGCATTACAACTACATATACATATACCACACGCACATATATTGCATTAACACAAAGAAAGGATCGAGGACAAAGGGGTTACTCTGCATACGCTATAATGAATATCTATGGCGCTTTGTTAGAGCCTAACAATGGATTCAGAAGGAAAATGGGCGATGTAAATATAACATATTCATGCTTCTCTAACGAAAAACGTTTGAAGTCGATAATTGATGTACTTTGTCACAAATACGAATTAGAACACCAAAAAAAGGGTTTATTTGCTTTTTTACTTCCCTGAACGACTTTTTAAAATCGACCTTATTGGTTGCATATGGGAGAGAAAAATCTCTCTGATAAAATATGCAAGTGCAATTTGTGAATTCAATCACGAATGCTGCCAAATACAGAACTGACGTAAAGCTTGTAGCATTATTCATACAGAAAAAAATGAATCTATTGTCGAAGAAATATTTCCGTGATTCCCCATTTAATTTTTTTTCTCGATGTGTGTATGTGTATTATATATGTTTTCTTATCCCCAAAAATCCGCCCCCGTCTTTTACAAGTGTCAAAATATTCAAGCTTAAACGTATTGGAAAACTGCCACGACAACACAAAAGAAACTCAACTTCAATTTTAATCTTTTTCAAATGTGTGTGCAGAATAATTTCATGGAGAAAGTGAAAATGGAAAAACGATTCCAGATGGGTTTTAGAAAATATCGACGTAAAAAAAGAGGAGGCAAGACCCGACCGATTGGGAATCGAAGGAAAAACCAATGTCATGCTAGAGTAATCTGATAAGATTGTCGAGAAATAGGAAAGGAAACAGAACTAGGATCGGAAAAGGTGAAGTTTTTTAAGTTGAATTTAGAGTGGCTTATTTACGCTAAATCAGAGACACCTTCAAAGGTACAGCATCCTAATTTTATTCATTATTAAATATTGGAATTGAGTGTACGGGATGATCCGATATACAGTCAAGTACTACAGAATAAAGATACGTAACTGAATTAACATAAATCTATACGACAAAGTTCCTTTCTTTCTAACTTACCTTACTGTTCATCAAATTGAAAAGAAACGAAGCTAAGTGAGGTGATGGTAATCTTTTAAATAGGTTTGCATATTCAAGCATAAATAAAAGTTTTTGTGTAGAATCATTTTTCTGGTTCACGTTGCAATCTTCATCAACTAGAGACATGCGTTTTACGGGATCAGTAAACTACGATATTTTGCAAACATAGCAACCCAATAGAGGACTTTTTTTCCTGACTTATGCTTCTTTTCAGGTTTTCTCGGTTTTCCAGGTCACTGAGAACCCTGTTATTTATGAACTTCCGAAATACAATTCAAAAACAATCGCTTCTGATTCACGTTGCAATCTTCATCAACTAGAGACATGCATTTTACGGGATCAGTACACTACGATATTTTGCAAACATAGCAACCCAATAGCGGACTTACTTTAAGGAAGCCTAAGGCAATAGGACGTACATGAGAATCTCCTCAGATTATACACTGCCTTTTTAATCACAGCGACTACATGAAAAAATTAGTTAATTATCTTAATGAATCTTTCCAAGAAACAGTGTAATGTCCAATTTTCACTTAGAATTTGATTTTCTGATATCTCAAAAACAAAATGCCCTATAAAACTGGAATTTTTATTGTTATCATTTCAGAGATTCACAATATATATCTGTCAAAGGTGGAGATAGAGGAAGGGGAAACAGTACATAAAAAAATGCTACGCCACTGTAAAACTAGAAAAATATCGTAATTTTTGAATTCTACATTTAAGTTATAGTCCAGGCATTTGGTAGAAGATAAAAGAAAGTTTTGGTGGAGTTTTGATTTTTGGTACTATATGGTAATTTGGGTCGCTGAACACGAATCAGAGGTTTGCCAACAAGAATTTTCTCGGGAAAAAGGTTTTTTTTCCCAAAAAAAACGTCTAAAAACGTACTTTTTTCGGGATTTTCAAAATAACTCCGAAACTATGCATTTTACGTGATAGTCGAACCTATATGAAACTAAAAAGGATAAAATTTGAAGTTTCATGTTGTTCATGAAATATACTGTTCGATGGTTATGTCTATCCACGTTCCAGAAATTAGGTGGTCGTCGAATGATAAAGAAGCCCTGAATGGTAAATTTTTCATATCCTTTAACGGGCATTGTTTGTTTCAAGTCGAGCTTATCTTGCAGGTATAGTTCAGCGCATTTAGCGTAAGCCAAGTGGTCTGACGCTTGAGACTAAGGCGGCATTTGCCAAACAGTTTCAAGGTGTTGGTCCCAGTTGCCCATTCTCTCAGATGAGATGAATATTTTCACAAGAATCGCCATTTGTATGTACTGCACCCAGAGCTGAGATGTAGAACCACGTTGTTTCAATTGCTGTAGTTGATGTTCCATCTTTTCTTTGATTTCACATTTATTGGGGGCAAAGGCATAGATCACTGATTTGTCAACATTGTACAGAATTTCGTCTAGTTCTGCCCCCATTTCGTTTTTTAGTTTAGTTTACTACTCTGAGACCTATGGCGTCATCGATTTTTATTTAATGGAACCCACTTATTTTTAGCAAGAAATAAAAGGAAATTTTTTTTTGAGTTCAGCAATACCCCACACATGTGGGTAGTTTCAAAGATATGGATGATTTGACGAAAATAATTGAAACTTGAAATTTTAATGTTTTAGTTGTCTGGTATCAACAGGATGGTGCAACACCACCTCGTTTTAGAGAATACCTAGATAAAGTCTTTTCTAATAGATGGATAGGAAGACGCGGTGCAATGGAATGGCCGGCTAGATTTCCTGATTTCACCCCACTTGATTTTTTTCTTTGGGGGTATTTAAAATCAAAATCTCGAAGTTTTGAGTGGTACACACGTGATTTTTCCATCCGATAAGAAAGACTCCATCTAGGTATTCTCTAACACAAAGTGAATAATGTGGTGGTGCACCATCCTGTTGATACCAGACATTAAAACATTAAAATTTCAAGTTTCATTATTTTCGTCAAATCCTCCGTATCTCTAAAACTACTAATTTTAAATACGACATTAAGGGTATTGCTGAACTCAGAAAAAAATCTACTAAAACATTAAAATTAACGTCCATAAAATCCGGAGAAAAAAAATAAAATTGACGAGTCCGAGCTTTTCTTCCAAACAGAAACAATAAAAAAAAATATGAATTTTATTCCTTATTTTAAGTAGGCACTGTATAGAGCCGATGTTATGAATTCTAGTCATTCTGGATTAAAACCCACCCTAACAGTCATTAAATAAGTTTATCTAGGATGCGACAACGATTTTCATAATTGTATCCATGGCAATCATTTCCTAGATGAATGTATCAATAATTTGTTGTCGCTGTTTTTAGCTATCATGCCACTATACAGGGTGAACCACGTTGATTATCATTATAGGTTATCTGACTTAATATCGATAATAACGAAAAACGGTTTTTAGTACCGCATACTATTTTTTTTCTAACAACTTTTCTTCATATAATCTTGTGAAAGGCTGTCTAAAACTTTAAAGGCGCAAGTAAAATTCTGCTCGCCATCCGATAACGGATAATTTCAAATAAGTGGTTTGGAAATCTACAATTAGGAATTTTTTCCTGACTTATGCTTCTTTTCAGGTTTTCTCGGTTTTCCAGGTCACTGAGAACCCTGTTATTTATGAACTTTCGAAATACAATTCAAAAACAATCGCTTCTGATACTAGAAAGCTCGTACATAGCGGCCAATTTCATTTTAAATTATACCTGGGCGTTACGTAGTCACTAGAAAAAATAGATACAAAATATATTGTGACTTTTTTAATCACCCTCTTATCCAAAGACAACAAGTCAACAAGTCAACGACAGGTTTCTGGCTTTACTTTTCTTTAAACAAAAGTCTAGTGGCACCTTTGTAATCAGGTATTCTTTGTGTCGAGTCTAGCTTTTTCCAAAATTTGATAAAACGCAGGCTTGGGATCTTACTGCAACCCAATCTAGTTAAAACTGTCTTAGTGTCTACCGAACCTAAACTAAACTAGATCTATGACGAGTAATTTAGTAAAATAAACATTAAAATAACTGTAACTATTTAGAGTCTTATAGGTCAAGCCAGATCTTTTTTAGTGGTCACCTAATTTACTTGTAGCCAAAAAGCTGCAGAATGAACCTTTAGTGCCTCTGGATCTAGCTACTATTGCAGCTTCTATTCTGATTCTAGGCGTTTTCTCTGTGTTCTTGCAGATGTAGTAGACTTGTCTCTTTTCTCTTCTTATCTTCCCACTGATACACCCCAATAATTTAAATTCGCATTAATTCTTCCTTTTTTCTTACCAACAAGCGTTCTTTAATTTCTTTCCATACCATTTCGAGATGACACTTAAATATCAATTTTTCTGTGTTGAAAAAATTAAGTGGAATTAATTAATTTACTGCTTTGTGATGTTTTAATAATTTATTAAAGGCAAAAACTTAATTAGATTTTCCGAAAATCTTTTCAGTCTAGGTACATGGTACACGAGGCAATTCATTTTTACATCAAAATCAGATTTAACAGGATCTAGATATTTACGATTATTTTAGCTAGGTTTTCGCTAATACTTAGTTTACGTTGTAGACAATTCTCGCCTATTTTAGGCCAATGCGTTAAGAAAAAATTAAAAAAACACAGAAGAATCCACCTGTAATGATTAATAATCTGGTAAGCAAAAGTGATAAAACTTATATCCTCTTGTCACTCACTCAGCTGCAACTAACTTTCTAATTTTAAATAGGAGACACTACATAGTGTATTAACAAAAGCGTTTTTGTGTTTTAAATCTAAATTCCCAAGAAAAAAGAAAGCAAAAATGTCAAACAAAAAAGTCACTAACATAAAAGTAATTCCAGAGTAACCACACTATTTCCCAATGGATAAAACATCGTCTTCCAGATAAGTCGTTGTGGTTCCAACAAAATAATGCGGTGTTTCCAGACCGTCACCTAACCTTTAGTGTAAATGCATTGCATTATTAACAAAATGTCTGATGACAATTCGTAACAATCATTTTCGCTCGTTGTATAAAGTCATGTTTGCAATGAATAGGTTTTCGAAGGTAGGAAATCATTATCAGTACCTGGTTCTTTTCATTAATCCGTTAATTAAACACTTTGAAGACGATTAGTTAATTCCTTGTATTAGAGTGAGACGCCCAGTATAAATTTCCAACTCATTTTTATTGTTTATTTGAAAAGAAACAACATACTATGCTCGTAATTAATAGCATTTTTGCTTGCATTACTGTAATTCACATTTTCCTGTATATATTTTATTAATTCTTTTGTCATGAATTCATTAAGCCGAATTAATTATTTTGCAATAACGAAATTCATTAATGATGTTCCAGAAATCTAATTTCTTTTAGTTTACATTAAATTATTTTCTAATAATAACGATGTTTTCTAAAAGCAATTAGGCATTGTTAAAATCTCGATAGCAAAACATTTATATTTTATTCGTATCTAATTAATTTGTGCTTAATTGTCCCTGTTTTCATTTATAGTTCTAAAAATCTTCATAGGTTATCTATCAATCCTCTTGACTTGCATGCGTGTGGCTATCGTTTTATATTGATGAAAGCCTTTACTATTTCTTTATTTCATTAGTGGTTTCTTGATAACCAAGGCGTCATTTTAATTACCAGTTCTTTTTTTCCTAAGGCTGCTCGCTGATGATAATGTCGGACTGTTCTCAGTTTTCTCTTTGTCCTTTTGCCATCCAATAAATCTGAGCCACTTTCTAGGACATTTCTGCTATTAGTGAAAATTCTGCTACAAAATCCCGCTGGTTGGTTAAACATTTCGGTTCCTCGTCGAGCCTGCATTTCGTTCGGAACCAATGGAGAACTTGCTTGTAAGATTTTATTCTTGCCGAACGTGTTCTTCTTAGTTTTAATGAGGTGGTGTTTGCCCTTAAATCATCTCTTAGTGCAGTCAGCAGCTTATGAGGATGTTTTAGTGCCATAGTGTTAGGGCTCAGTGACCCGTGCGGATCACGTATTTCTTTTTGTTAGATTAATAGCTTGCAACGGTTATTTTTCATAAATGCATAATTTTTTTTAAATCCCGCCGAGAATTAATTAAATCAGGGTGGTATGGTAACAACAACAACAACAATGCAATTTCGCATCTTTGACTTTGTTAAATCGATTTCCGCAAATTCTATTGAATTTAATGTTTGGTTTGCTCATGTATTCCTTAGATTAACCTTCTGGATTCTCAGTACTTCTCCTTGCGGAGTAATCTTGAACTACGCTCGTATTTCTTTAAATTTAAATTCAGCGCGTAACTAGCTTACGTTTTTTTTGTTTCTCATCCATTCCGTGACATATTGGTCCTTGCAAGCAGCAGGTTGTGATGATTTGTGAATATCTTCTTTTAGTGAATTCACTCCTAAATTTGGTTTTTGGAGAGAATCTTTCCGTCGTTGCGCCCCGTTAAATTATACTGTTCGTCGACGTTGTTTATTGAGCCGTCTTGTATTGTCCCCTAATGCTAGGACGAGGAAAATCGCCGGAGTCGAAATACAAAACAATATCTAATATCCAAAAATCCGAGAAACCGTAAAACTCTAGAAGCGAACCAAATAGGTTTTGAATAATTACGACATGTGGATTTGGGTGCGGTCCCGTAATTTGGCAACCCGTTTGAACTGTGAACTTGAAAGGGCCATAGCGATAATAATGGAATTTTCCATATGCGTAGTCATTTTTCAAGATGATTTCAAACTAAACTTTGGTGAGCCAGAAATTTTTGAATTTTTTTTAACATCAGTATAGTTTGAAACTTTGATACATGTTACTAAGAACATAGGTAGTTGTAAATATCAATAATCTTGATGACGTCATCTCAATCTTGAATTAAAAAAAGTTAGAACTTGGAGTTTGATGTACTTGTTTATATATTTTTTTTAAACTGTAATGAGACGTATTGATTGGTTTTCCATTACCTTGGTTTTTTGTGTACTATTAACGGATAGTAAGTCTGCCCCGGGCTTATGTTTTCTCCAGAATCCAAGAAAGCACTGGCGCTCAGTAGAGTTGTATAGTAGCAAACTTGCTATTTATTATCTTACCTGTACATCTCAATTTAAATTAAAGATGTTTGACACCCACAACCAAAGCGAGCTAAATTCTCTAAAGCCGCATTGCAATTAGTAATAATCATTGATTTTGTGCTGTTCCTCTCAGTAACTTTGTAGAATGTAACAAGCTTCCATTAGTTTCCTCTGGTGGATTATCTTTTTTTAAAGCCTCAATAATTGTGGAGATGAGTTGCTCTAAATTTTCCTTTTTACCATAATGCTACTTAGTGTTTTCTACTCTGCGGGTTTTGTTTTTATTTACATACAGGAGAAGTTTGAATTTTGAGATTACAATTTTCAAAACTAATTTCGTTAGTAGTTAGTAGTAGACCTCTGACTATTTATCTGACTTTGTTATTTGATTGTGGTAATTGTTAAACCGTTTACCTAAGATAATGATTCCATGTAGTTTGTATGCTCTTCACTGATGAATATCCTTTTTGCTTCACATCAATATATTTTGTCTTATAACTGCATTCTTTTATTGTGGTTGTAACCTCCTTCCCTACGCTCAAGGCCGCCGCTGAATTTAGTTGGGTAAGGCCATAAGAGATCTTTACGTATAAGTACTGAGTAACGCCACAACTATATACCCCTCAGTATTTGATTAATCAGATTGATGCTAACTAATAATCCTCAAATAGTTTGAAATAATCAAAGCATTATTACACAATGACAAGACGTATACTATCACTTATGTGTAAAAGAATCAAAGATATCTTTTTTAATGTTTACTTTCGGCATGTTTTTTGATCAAATTATTTTCCCAACTGTTTAATTAGTTGTGTCAAGTTAATTACATACTGTAACATCAAGAATTATCATTAAACCGTACAAAAACATAGGAATCTTCCCAAAGATTTATGTACCCTCCGAAATGGATGCGAATTCAAACCAAAACAAAAGTCATCCAGCGTAACAAACTCGAAAACAAAATATAGGAAAAATGAGACTTTTTAAAATTAATTATACACTCAATTTTCCCGACTGCGGCAAAATCATGCAAAACGATTTTCCAAATACATGTTGGAATGCTACCGTCAAAGAAAAGCAGCAGCAGATATTTAAAGAGGGAAAATACTATAATCACATCAAAAGAACCAAACATGGCAAGTGTTCTATTCTCTACTCTGTGTTTACCTTCAGATGCTAACCGCTAAAACGCGGCCATGGGGAGTGCTTTCTGTTTATATTTTCCGCAGCACTGCTCCTTCAGCCTTCATCTACACTTTGAGCGATCAAGCGGTTACATCGTACCAAAAACAATATACAAGACTCCAGGGTGAAATTGTTTCCGCTACGAAAAAAATGCTTAACTAGAATGTAAACACGAATTTAATTTCGCTAAGTAGAAGAAGAAACCACCAAAACTAGGATTACATTGAATTAAATATGAAAATGTATTGCAGTAGAAGAGAAAAAGAAAGTAACGCGGAAAAGAAAAAACTCACCTGGGAAAACAGTAATTTTAAATAGCTGACCTGGTTTGGTGGCTGCATTTATAATCCAAGACATGAGGCAACAAAGTTTTAGCACCGCCATTTTTCGTGTTCATCGTATCGCCACTTCCAAGCAAACCTTGTATACTTTGCGATATTTAATTTTAATTAAATTTACCGGTAATTTATAGTTGCGGTATATGATGACGTTTATTAATATCGTAATGTGCAGCGTGTGTCACGCCGCGAAGCTATATTATATTAAACTGACGCTCGACTATAAAACCAAAATATTCAAAAACCCCAATTAAATTAATTACGTACGAAAATGTTTCATAAAGGAGATTTCTTTTACGACTACTTTCAAGTTGGGCACATTTAAAGGTTTAAGAATAAAATTTAAGAGTTCTAACGCCGTAGACACGTAGCGGAGGCAGAATTTAAAGTTTTAATAATATCAGAGATTTAACGCATAAAAATAAATGAAAACCTCATTAGCGGGCAAAAACGAACACTTTTAGCCTTTACTTAAATGTATACTGACCGGGTTAATGATCGATATGACCGACCTTGCAAAAAATATATAAATCTCTTCAAAAGCTACCCAACTCGTAAATATTCAAAGTTGTTTGGAGGTATTTTAGGAAATCCCAGTTCAACCCCATCCTTCATAAAAGAGGACGAACATATTTCCAAAATTGTTCTCATTAAATATTGGTTTCTGCTTATGGTCTCTCGAGGAGCCAAGGATCTGTTAAAAAATTCATACATCATAAAGTAACTCTTGGAGGCGAGAGTTTCAATTTTTAATGCAGCCTGATGTTATTTTATAGTCATGGAGAATTACGCCTTTTTGGACCCCTCTAATATATAAGATTGCTGCGTATCTCGTTTGGAACCAACAAAATGTTTAATTATTCGTAAGTACTTTAACAGTGACAAATAACGCCGATGCAATTTGTAGGCGCATGTTTCTCGCGCGGAATTAAGGGACTAATGAAAATATACAGTCCCCGTGTGGAAATCAGAAAGCACCAGATGTGTACACGCTGTGCTGGATGCGAATCGTGGACTTTGTATGCGATGTGCAGTTGCTGAGAACGATGTCGTTTACTTTTATTGTTTCTTTGCAGGCGCCTTGCATCTGGTATTGAATGCGCTATTATTGCTTTTAACAAAGACGCAAACAGCTATTGTGCGGTTTGGTGTAAACTAAAATCTTATTTTCTACAGAAATGTTGGTACAAACTGGACTAAAAATAGAAGGAGAGATGTCGTGAGGAGAATTTTATTGTCTGCGAGCACCTCATAATTTAATTGTTTTGCCATCCATCACTCGATTGTTCTTTTTCATCATTTTAAAAGGAAGTATAAATTTTATATTTAGAAATGGTGTGTTCCCTTAGAACGGATGTTCTGATAGAACTTTAATTAAATCATTAAAATTGGAAAATTTCATTATCTCTCAATTTATCAGCAAATAATATCACTGTTTAAATTTATTCATGTACAGGGGACCCGTTTAGATTTGACTTTGACAATTTATTGTTAATTTCAATAATTAGTTCACTTTGGGTCGGTCCCGGAAACCTTGCGTGGTCTTGAAAAGACAGTTCCATTACAAGGATTTATTTCTTTTTAACAAAGTTATATTAGGGTGAAACAAACAGAGAAAAAAAAGTAAATATAATAGGCATGGAAACCCACTAAAGTGCTATATAGTACACGGTGTGTCGAGGAAAGCCCAAAAGAGCGAAGAGGAAATATGTTTTCATTATTCCACTGTCGCTATGAGGGAAATACACTGAATATTAAGGATATTGCACGTATGTCTTCTTAGTGTAGTACATCAGTGTGAAAACATTTTTTTCTTTCTTACACTCCTAAAAAGGGTTTCCGAATTAACAATTAACACCCTGTATATTGCTGTAGATTTTATGATACGATAATGATAGATTCCTGTAATTTAAGTTACAAGTTGTTAAACCGATAATCTCGTGTTCCAAAGTAATTCTCCTTTAATGGCTTGCCTGCTCGCAGACGATCAAATAAGTGAGTGTTGTTTAAAATAATCGTTTTTTAATGCAAGGAAAAATTGCAACGTCAACTTAATTTGTTACAGGTAGAAGTAATTATTATTGATAAGCCGATTGGATTGATATTAGGACTAAATTTACATTAATGCAAATCATACATAGTCCAGTCAATGAATGCCCAAAAGAAAATTGTAGAAGACATGGAAAAGGGGAGAATTTTTCTCTTAAGGGATATGTTGGGAGTAGTTAGGAGGCAAAGATACAAAAAGTCTCCGCCCCTAACCATGCCGTTTCAGGGGGGAAGGGGGGTGAAAAAGTCCTTCTTTTCGGTTTCTTGTTTATAACTCGGAAACGGTAAGAAGTATTCCCTACAAAATAAAAGATAATTAAATTTCCTACAAGACTGTCTATATTCATTTTCTTCCTATCTGTTATAGTTTCCGAGATATTCGCCAGCGAAGATCGATAATTTCGAAAAACTTTTTTTCTGCTTCACATTTTTCGTCAAACTTGTCCTTCTAACTCAGCCTTATATTTTACAGAAAAGTCGTCAGATAGAAAGTTGTAGAGCATTCAGTCCCATTTAGAAATATGTTATAGTTACCAATTTATCTTTTGCAGGTCAGAGTTTACGGTAAACTAAAGTTGTTAGATACATTTCGTAATTTCTCAAGAAAAATCAATGAATCCCCAAAGGGGTGTGTAGAGGAATTCTTCTCTTGAGGACAGTAAGGAGGCAAAGATACTAAAAGTCCCCGCCCCTAGCCATGCCGCATTGGGGGGGGGGGGCTAAAAAGGTCCCTTTGGCGATTTTTCGCTTATAACTCGGAAATGATGCGTCGTACGATGAAAAGTATTCCTTATGAAATACAAGATAATTCAATTTGCTACAAGAATGTTTATATCCATTTTCTTCCTATGTGTTATAGTTTCCGAGATATTCGCCAACGTAAATCGATAATTTTTAAAAACTTTTCTTGCCTCGCATTTTTCGTCGAAGTTGTCCTTCTAACTCCTCAGCCTTATGTTTTCGAAAAAATCGTCAGACAGGAAGTTGTAGAGCATTACACTTTTTTTAGAAATATGTATATTTACTGATTTATCCTCGACAGATCAGAAGTTTTCGGATAAATTTCGTGATGTTTCAAGAAAACAATACTTTCGTTATTATTGTTATTTATGTATTAAGAAACTGGAATTTGCCAAAGATATATAAGATTTTTTTAAATTCCAGTTTCTTAATACATAAATAACGATAATAACCAAAGTATAGCTCTCTTGAGAAATCACGAAATTTATCCGACAGTTTCAAATTGCTGTAACTTCTGACCTGTAGAAGATAAATTAGTAACTATTACATATTTCTAAAGTGGACTGAATGCTCTACAACTTTCTGTTTGCCGACCTTTCTGTAAAACATCAGGCTGGGGAGTTAGGACAAGTCTGACAAAAAATGTGAGGCAAAAAAAAAGTTTTTCGACAATTATCGATATTCGCTGGCGAATATCTCGAAAACTATAACACATAGAAAGAAAATAAATATAGACAGTCTTTTAGGAAATTTAATTATCTTTTATTTTGTAGAGAATACTTCTTACCATACGACGCACCGTTTCCGAGTTATAAGCAAGAAACCGAAAAGAGGGACCTTTCCGCCCCCCGCCCCCCCCCTGAAGCGGCATGGTTAGGGGCGGGGACTTTTAGTATCTCTGCCTCCTAACTACCCCCAACACATTCCTCAAGAGAAAAATTCTCCCCCTTTCCATGTCCTCTATAACCCCTTCGTTGACTGGACTAACACTTGTCCCTCAATGAACCATCAAAAAATAGCTCATTATTTACAAGTTTCTATGTTATCGGAAAGCCTTCTGCCCTGATTAGATGATTTTTACTACCCAGAAAGTTTGTTATGGTAGTAAACAAACATTTTGAGTTCCGATTTCCATGCAAATAAAAATAGCTAAGATTTCAAATATGTAGTGATATTAAATGTGTCGGTGTAGCCACGGTTATGCGAACTCGTCTGATAAGATTTACGCCAACAAACCGTAAATAGCCTCGAAGCGTATTCCAGGAGAAAAAAACAGAGAAGTGCGAAAGCATATAATCGCAGCTTTGCTCTCCGCCGATTCAAGTATTTTCGACGAAGTTCCTTCAAAAAAAAAAAAAACTAAAGGTAATGGTGTCTACGATCTCTAATCGCCATTTTTAAAAATTACGATTATTATTTGCATACTTGTTTCTATACGGTTTACTAATACAAATTCGATTTTTATAAAAAAAATTCACCCACGCTTTTCTCGCGACGATGATCAATGTTTATAACACACACGCTAGTACTCTCTAGCTGATCATTGTTTTTAAAATACAGAAGAAAGACTGCAAACTTGTCCAATAAAACCCTGGAACTCGGTCTTGCACGACTAAAGAAAATTTTCAACAAAATCTGCCAACACTAAACATTTCATTTAAATTGTTTTTTTTCCTTGCCTTGTCCTTTAACTTTGGTTCAGTAATGATGTTTTGTAAGAATTAGGAGTTTTTGTTTTTCAGTTCATCACTGTTTTGTGATGGTGTCAGCATACACGTGTAGCCATCCACATTATGTACAACTAGATCATTTAAGTTCTTACGGCCGACGATCTACTCGTTCTAGCATCAATTTAAAAATGTGATGCAAACAGTGTGTGTGATAGAAGATGCCCATCTTCGCTCTTAGGAGACAGAATTTAGAAAAGCCAGCTTTCACACTAGAATATGTGCTCTTAGATCGGATATAACTTTCAAGTTACATACAATCAAACTCTTTTATACAAATGTAGTCCTTGTTGCCTGGTTACTATTTTCAACAAGTTGGTAGAATTCTTCTACAGTCTTTACAGAAATTTCGTCGAGTCTTCCACAAAAACTTCTTCTTAGGCCAGACACAACACTTTCTTCTTCCGCAAGTGCTTCTAGTTATTCCTACTAAATATTCAGATATTTCCAGTTCTTTACAAATCTTCATTGTTGTCCAACTAGTAAGCATCAGATTAACAATTCTGACTTTTTGTTCATAATGGTTAGTCAGTTTGTCTGAATATTTACCTTACCTAAAGAACATCTTGTAATTTTCTTTGCACTCCTATAATTCTCTTTTCTTTGCAGACTAAGGCACCTCGCTGTTTCCCTAAACTAAATCTTTTCAAACTTGAAACGGACAACATATCCCAAGCAGAACAAGCAGCATTCATATCTTCTAATCCAAAAGACGTGTAGGACAGAAAGACATTCCTGGAATTAAATTCAATCGGTGCCTCTTGGGCTTAGCTAGATCATCTAATTTGATTTCAACAAGACCCTTTCACCCTTCTTTCTCTTCAATTCTGAATGATAACGCACTTTGCCAAATAAAAAATTGTAATTGACTTTAAAGACTTTTTACAGTGGTGCTCACAAGTTTCAACCAAGAATGAAAGAATGCCGAGTTTGAAAATTTCGAGATACGGGTTCTGGGAGTGTTTTTCCATCCGAAAAACCCACCTTGTTTCAGTTAACATCCTAATTTTACGTATGGGCGTGACGAGATAAACAATCATACCTACTTAGGCATCAGTAGCGTGCATCTTTTTTAATGTCGAAACTAAATTAGTCTTCCTTTTGCCCTCTCTGGTGCTAGTAAAACTCTGTTGGTACTGTACGATTAATAAAACACTGGACATGCAATTGTTTGTTTATTGGGAATATATTGATTTGAATAAAAGTTGAAAACTGACATGCTGTTAGATTGAGAATAAAACTTGTTCTTACATCTTCTATGACCCTTGTTTGATTATCTTTATTTTACAATTCATTAGAAGAACTGTCTAATTGCGAAGTTTACTTTAAAGTTGTACGTGAAATTTGTATCACATATGACATTGACGTCTCGAGGTCAACAGTAAGTAGATGAAGTCTGGGTAATTGTTCGATATAGCTACTCCTAGGAAAACGACGTTTTGAGAGCAGGTTTTTGGTATCCGCAGGTTGAGAATTACTCACAGAACACAATTAGGTGTCTGGAGGTAAAGAAATTCCACCCCAATACTGTGGAGAGCCGAAGCGGGAGTGTGGTTAGGTTAGAAGCAATTAAACGTTCATTTTTTTAATGAATTCCATCCCAATCTTGAGGAGGCCGAATTGAATGTATTAATTCAACCATGCTTGCGCGGGATCAATGTTCTCCGGACGATTTAGGGAAATTGGGTTGTAGTACTGTCGATTGGTACGCTGTCGGTGAGTAACAAGAACGAAGCCGCGATATTCTAGTGTCATGGCAGTCGTTTTGCTAGTAAACTGTCAAGATCGTCAATTCTCGAAGTTTTTTTAAAACTTTTCTAAGTATTTGGTGCCAGAGGGGCCTTCCGCAGGTGTTTTTTTGATTCTCTGAATGGATATACATGCATTGGTAAGGTTAAAGTCTTTTTGTACAACTTTAATTCTAAGGGTAGCTTAATGAAAATCATATTGAAATATTTGGTGAGGCAGTTAAATTCACATTGTTCACCTTCAATAAGTTTTTTCGTTGTATTACGGTAATAACATAAATTAGTACCAGAAAGAATCTGCTTGCTATTTGTATCTGTTTGTTGTCATTTCATTTGAAGAAAGAAAGCAATGCTAGTAGTGATCTTTGTTTATGTTGTTCAATATTTAGTTTTATTAAATAATCCAATGCTTTTAATTAATGATTTAAAATTATGAATCAATTCATTCATTGTTAATTGTCATCATGATTGACATTTGAAGATTTCGAAATCTTTCATCATCAATTTGTTTCACTGCAGAAAAAAAGATTATCTTGAATTACATACATACAATTTTATATCATCCTTGGTAAACATAGGAAAGCTAATCCCTACATCAACCATTATTACTGGAAAAAAATTAATTAAAAGTCCAGAAAAATAGAATGATTGGTTCACCAGTAAATGATCAGCTAAACTTTTATTTTAAATATTTACTTCCCGTTTATTGGTCTTTCTTTTACTAAAGTTTTCTTACCATTACTGTATCAATGGTTACAGTTACTAAGCAACCATATGCAATTTATTAAAAAGAATAAAATATTAATATTTAAAAAACCCATCTTAAAATTCAATGAAACCTTGAAAACAATCTTTATTCTACTTTATGCTAACAGTATGCGAATTGTCATTATTCACATTTGTTTCTTTCTTGAGAGAAATAACAATTGTTGCAGTAAAAAGTAAGTGTTACTGCTTTTCAAATAAGGTGTAATCGAGGGTTTCCCTAGCAAGCGCTCATGATAGCCTCTCTTCAGACTGCAAACCGACCGTAGGGAGGGGGATTCCCCAGACTTGGGACAGCACGAACACGGGGTACTTTTTTGGGGCATTCTGCGTTGTAGCGGTGCACGACCGTACTTAGGAAGTTTTGATGGCTAATTAATTTGTAGTTACGCCACTGCATTTAATAGTTTTTTGCAATGGATCTTTAGTAAAGATAAAAAATGAAATGCGCCAATTGGGTTGTTTCATGAAATTTAATATATGAATTTTTACACACTTTTAGAACATATTTTATATTAATAAGGTTCAGCGGAAACTTGAAGTTTATAGAATCAATACAATGAAAGATAATTTAAAAAGAATGTGATATTGTTCTTACTACTATATTATGACGTCACCTCGAACAATGTAAGGACGACTAACGAGCACTACTATAAGCGCAAGCTAGTGCATATGTCCCATGACGTCATTCTGAATTCTTTTTAATTTATCTAACTTGAACGAGGCATTCAAAAAATCTAAATTTTGAATTTTGACCATTTATAACATATACTTTCAGATCGCAAAATAAAAAAAAATGCGAATCAATTGATTGAAAATTCATAAAACGATTCAGTTTACCCAAGGAAAAGAATAATTTTACACAAATAGTGATCTTCCGATACATATTCTACAAGAGATGCAGTTAGAAAATTGTCGGTTTCTACTCTCTTTATTGAATTTAAATATTCTCTGATTACCATAGCAACCGATTTTGCTTGTTAAAATGAGAAAACCATATTTGCTTAAAGTTGCATTGTTACAGTTTTTATTCAATTAAAAAGTTATTGTGTTACAGTTTAGTTGTTGAGTGTTTAGTTATGTTTACTTTTAGTGCGGCAAAAACTATGGTTTTCAACACGACTGGCCTCCACCACATTTTGCTGGACGTGTACGAGAATTTTTAAACCGTCAGTTTAAAGTGCGCCTGTATCGGTCGAGGAGGGCCCCAAGCCTGGCCACCGAGATCACCAGATCTGACGCCACTAGATTATTACCTATGTGGGCAAACGAAAAGTATGGTTTACGAAACCTCATGTCAAACTGTAGGAGAACTAAGAGACCGCATATTTGAAGCTGCAACGGGTGTTAGAAACAATCCAGAAATTATTCGCAGAGCAACAATGTCTCTTTTAAAGAGAGCCAGAACTTGCTTACGAAAGGGTGGCAATCATTTTGAACAATTATTGTAGTAGGTTGGCGCAATTAAAAATTTTGTGTTTTTTGTATCTTTTTCAATTTAAGCTAAAAACCTGCACCACTATATATTAATATTGAAATAATCAAAAATTTTACTCTTTATTTTTGATTTTAAAAAACTATACATTGATAAAATATTGCAGGTACGTCATGGGACACCCTGTATAATAACAAAGAAGCGTACAAATTTTCATTTCTAAATAGGATTTCTGGGAGATTAATTTTTTTATTGTAGTTACGATTTCTTTTTTTCTGGCATAACCAGGGCTCACAAGAGATTTTCACAACAAACTAGCAAAAAAAAGTGACTCGAAATTGCAAAGAAGTGATTAAAACTAAAAAGTGACCAAAGCATTTGCAAAAATAGAATTAAAAAACTTTATTCATACTAAAAATAAAATCATTAACATAAATACAAAGTTCATAAATACATATGAAATATTCTTTTTCTACTCTCAGCTAGTCTTGGGCGATAAATCAATGAATCTTTCTTTTTCTGCATAACACGATTCGATCTCAAAGTAATTTAAAACCCATTCGATTCGAATCGCTTTGAATTGAAAAATCAATTTAAATGGAAAAAACGATTTGAATTTAAAAATCAATAGAAGTTTGTTAGAAAAACCTATTTAAATCGATTTAATAGAAACAGATTAGTATCGAATTGATCTTTTGAATCGATACAAATTGATTCAAGTCGATTCAAGAAATCATTTTGAGGAACTTATTTTGTTCAGTGCATTAATAGTAAAACAGTACCTCAATTTTACTAGATTCAACAAATTAATTCGAATCAATTCAACAAAAGAGATTGACTTTATTGAATTAGCAAATGAACCCGATCAATCCAATAATTAAATGTTAATCGGTTTGTTTGCTTTCCGAGATATCGCTTTGAAGTATTAATAAATATCTTAATATTATACAGGGCGTCCCAAAAAATAGTGAACATAATGCTTTTATTGCCCTAGATAGTGGAGCAGTGATGACACCCTCCGCAATATGCTAATATAATGTAAATAGGAGAGTAAAGGTTCTGAGTAAAGTAAGGAAACAGTTCTTTTCATCAAAAAATCTCAAACCTCTTATTTTCAATAGCAGTGGACGGGTGGTCTGAGACACCCAGTATACTCTAATTACGAGAGATTATCCCCGCGTCCTTAATTTGTGTTGCAAATTCCGATACTTTACTGGATGAGTTTCTTTATACATTTATTTTTGTCTAACATGTATCAATAACGCCAAGTAAGATATGTCGGAACTTGCAACACAAATTACTTACGCAAGAACATCTTCTCGTGATTAGCAGTGTACAAGTATGGTTGTAAATTAAATTTATTAAAAGCAAATCGATTCTGAATAGATTAGAACTGATCAGAATCGATTTGGAATAATTTGAATTAATCTAGCTCGATTTGAACGATTCTGAATAGAGCTGAATTGACCAGAATTAATCCGAATCGATTCGAATTGATCTGAGTCGATTTTGAATAAATCTGAATCAATTCAAATCGATTCAAATCGATTTTAGCATGTTTAATTTGACTTATAAATCGATTTATTTTTATTGAATTACCAATTAATCGTTGAAAGTTGACATTTTTTCTGGATCGATTGTCAATTCATGAATTCCTGCATCGCTCAAGCCTACTCCCAGCATCATAAGTAAGCTACTAATACATTGCTTTGCAGGACGTCAAAGTCAAAAAAAGCATTGAAAGATATTTTTATACTCATTTTAGCTGTGAGTACCAACAGATATTATAAGCCACTCGGTTTGTATGTGTAGCTTGTAATCTCGGTCGAGATTTTGAAACTCGGTTACAGCTTAATCCAAAAACATCTCCATCAAAGAGACACTTGTTCCTTAAACCTTATTCTGCTTTAGTTGATTTTTTCAATTCGTTCTTCTCATTTTCTCCCAGTTCTTGTAAAATCTCAAAACCTTGAGGTTACAATGCAAGATGTAATTTACTCGGCTAACAGTTACAGATAAACAACAAAAATGCACGTTCAAGCTTCAAAAACTGCATGTGAGGGGAAGTACAAGCTATCTCACTCGTATTCATTGTTATACCTATATTGAACTGTTTTTGTTTTACCCGACTTTTTTTGAGAGCACAACCTTTCAAGACCTTAGCGCTGCCGATAATCTCTTCAAAATGTTCTTGCTTTTAAGTTTTGTCCAAAGAAGAAATTTCCTAAAGGACGAGATTTCTTGCATTAGTTTTCTCTACAAGTGAGTAAAGATGTGAAAACATGATTACCTACAAAAAATTGTAGTAAAAGAAATCGCTGTCCTATTTCTAATGTTTTAGAGTTTTTGTTGAGTTGAGGAATATTAGAATTTACTTCGTATTTCAAAAGTGGGAGAGTTTGAGACATGCAAAAAGTGGGGTGTCAGACTGAGATGGGTACATACATCTCTTCAATATTTACTTGTCGTAGATACAGGGGTATAACACATTTAGGTTCGGCTACCGTCTTGTTAATTACCGAATTGGTCTAATTTATAAAAAATTCTTAGTGAACTCTTTTGTCTTTTTAAATGCACAATCAACAAAACTAAAAATATGAAGCTAAATACATTGTAATAAGCAAACTTCCAAATGCGCTTTTTCAATTAGAAGCCTCAGATGGATACAGAAAAAAAGTGATACACAAACATACAGGGTGGCCCAACGAAAACGAAATGGACTGAATAACTACCATGAAAATAAGTTTTCGAAGAAACGCAAAAACACGTCGATTTGTATTGGGAGAGCGACATTTTTTGGTGTACAATTTGAATCCCCTAGGGAAGGAAACGTCAACCTCTCAGAAATTTTTAATGAGAAAAGGGTTCGTGTGGCACATCATTAGAAAGGCCTTTTAATTCTTCATCTTATTCACTCTAGAGAAGTCTGTCATGTTTATTTTTTATTTTCCTAGTAAGGGTGGCAAGTGAATTTTCTAGTATTTGTTGTTGTTGTAGATTATGGAAAATTTATATCACGTGTTACTCGATTGCAGAAAAGGTTGAAATGATTACATTTTTCTTTGGAAATATTGAAAATGCAAACAGAACTGTCGAGTTGCTCTATCGACGACATGCAAATGAACATGTAAGTCGCAAGTATGTTTTAGAGTTAGTGGCTAAATTCCAGGAAACAGAATCCATAGTCAATAAAAAGAGAAATTCTGGGAACCCCGTGCGGAAAGAAGGAGTGGAAGTGGTGGTTCTGGGTCATCTTCCTACCAATCCTATGTTGAGTACGAG
This sequence comes from Ignelater luminosus, assembly GCA_011009095.1. Taxonomy (NCBI): domain Eukaryota; kingdom Metazoa; phylum Arthropoda; class Insecta; order Coleoptera; family Elateridae; genus Ignelater; species Ignelater luminosus. The sequence continues at coordinate 109,460 of VTPC01090165.1, forward strand.
GCAATTGGCTGCTGTATCTGGTGTTAGTAGTAGTATTCAACAAATTTTAAAGCACCAGAAGGTTCTCCAATGCAAGATTCAGTTGCTACAGGAACTTAATGAAGACGACTTTGACCGTCATTTGCAATTCTCTGAGGTCTTAAGTGAACAAGCAACGAACAATCCACATTTTCTATTTAATGTCTCTTTTTCTGTAAATGTCGCTATTAAGCAGATTCGAATCTATGAATATTTCATGATGTCCTTACCCAACGACCAGAAAAGTTAAATGTTTGGGCAGGAATTTTTGCTCCTTTTTATCTAGCTCGTAATTTGACTGCGGATATCTATTTGGAATTCCTGCAGGATCTCATTGATCCAGTACTAACTTAAATCATCGAAGATAAGGAGCGTTACCTAGAGGATCAATTGATATTTCAGCAAGACGGAGTTCCCCCGCATTTTGCACTTTCTGTTCGTGAGTATTTGAATCGAACGTTGCCAGGACGTTAGATTCAAAGGAAAGGAGCAATTGAATGGCCTCCTCGGTCCCCGGACTCGTCGCCGCTGGACTTCTTTTTATGGGGTCAGATAAAAAATAAAATTTATGCGACGCAATCAGCTTTATTAGAAGAGTCACGCCAACGTATTGTCAACGAATGCCAACAGATAACTCCGCAAATGCTCCCAGAATGTGCGACAACGTTTCGAACATAATCTCTATCATTGTATGGAAGTTGGTGGTCAGAATCCTTAATCTTTATTGCGTTAATTTATGTTATGTTACTTTTCTAGACACATTTTAATAAGCATTTTACTATTGGTTAACAGTTTGTAATTGTCAAATTAAACAAAATGAGAACAAATGTCGCCCTGTATCTTCCAAACAAATCGACTGAATTTAAAAATTCAAACAAAGTCATATGGAGAATTGAAAGGTCTTTGGAATATCTGCCACCCGAACCAACTTAAGATGTTCAGTTATTCAGTCTGTTTCGTTTTCGTTGGGCCACACTGTATACATGTAAGATCAAAAAGGCTTGGTGTGCTATGATTTGGATAGTCGAAAGAGACATCAAGATGTCTTTTGTTAATTGAAGTGGGCAAGGACACACAGCTTTCCGAATAGTCAGAAAAGATTTCGTAATCCCGTTTGGTAGTTAAAGAAAATCAAGTTTTACGTTTTCGCGTTTAATAATTTATTTTTATATCAACAAGGCAAAACAATATTTCGAATAGTCCAACACTGACCTATACTGATAACCTTATTGGCATATCCACTGTGCTAGAGAAACTGGATGTTTTTGTCCAAGAATAAAAAAGACTTAAACTAAATACCTGTGATTTATGTACGTGTTCCACACGTCACCAATTTCATTTAGTAGCAGATGTGATCGACCGTTAAGGCCATATAATTTACGTATATTGGTTAAAGTTTCCAGTACTGTATTTCCTGCACTGGAAGACTCTGTGACAACTTCAACGTTTCCATAAGCGTGAATGATTCTGTTGTGAGTAAGATATTGTCACACTCGTCAACTAATGTGAATTCATTATGTTACATAATTTGTTACATTTATGTGTGAAACCGATGATCTTTAAGAGCTTTCCAAGATCACGTGAGTACTGTCTTTTGGATTCACTTAATCATACTATGATACTGTCAAGAATTCTATTGTCGATATATTACCGATCTTTCTTTAAAAAAAAAACGATAAAAAAAAGCTCAGATTAAGACTTCCTCTGCAACCTAAATGTCAATGCAAATACCATTGTTATGTAGAGTTCCCAGTAATCCGGTCCATCGCAACGCGCCATTACACTTACCTGAAAAAGAAAAAATAAATTAGTCAACAATAGAAGAAGTAGGCTTTAAATTATTAAATTAATTAATAAAGATTTACAGCTGCGTGTAAATTTGTTTTCGTGATGAGAATTTAAACAACTAGGAAAAGCTACACCGAGGATTTTGTGAATCATTATTTTCAGCAGCGGGCTGAATAATTAATCTCATAACATTCCCTTAGATTTAATCAATCGCTTTTTACTACGATCAAGATTAATCTACATATCTACATCTAAAGCCAAAATCAGGTTCACTTCACCTGAATCACCTAGCTCCCATCAAAACTATCAGAAGGTAGTATTCACGTTTTAAGTTCTTTGAGATATCAAAACTTCCAGACATTGGAATATTAAGGCAAATAAATGAATATCGTCAGACTAAATTTGTTGGTGAAAATAATAAGTAATTAAACATAGAAAATCATTCTGTAAACACCATCAAACACGAAAGTCAATAAAAGGAGAAAACAAAAAGATTTCTTATATAACTTCAACCCCGCCCCGTGGAACAATTAAGAATAAGAAATTAAAAAAATATCCAAAAACTTTTTTACGTTTCAAAATTAAGCGTGACACAAAAAAAAGTTTTTCTGCCTCTCGAGTTATAAGATTTCCAAAAGTTAAAGAATAAATCAGCAGCCAAGCAAGATTAGAATTTAAACTCTTTTCAAGCTTTGCAGCAATCTTTTGTGGTCGCCTTCCAAGACAACTTAATGTTGAATACAAATCAATTCCGAGTTCTGTAAATAACTTAAAAACCACTCCAGAATTGTTAATTCGTCTGTTGTCTCGTCGTTGAGAGTTTATTTCTTTATAGTAGATTGTAAACAAAAAGAAAAGCTTTCCCTTCGAAATTGATTCACTTAAGAGTTAATTAATTAAAGAAAACTCAATTATGAACCTTATTTACGTATCCCGTTGCTTTCATTTTAAAATTTGGCCCCTTAAATTGCATTCTAAAAAATTTAAAAGGCAAATAAATTACCAAACACAATAGCCTCTATATTTTTCTTCAAAGTAAAGAAACGAACAAGACAAGTAAAAAGATTTAATTTAATATTTACCTTTTTGTTCTGCAAACAGGTTAACAGGCAATAAAAGAAATGGGAATTTATACTGCTAGGTGCCTAAAAACAATATATTATTCATCGAAAGCTAATGTAAACAAGTGGCGACATTCAAAAGAGAACGTTACTTCTTTCAATCCATCTTCATTTACAACGCCGTCTTTTCAATGAAAAGCAAAGACACTAAAACCTTAAGTAACTTGGCTGTAAATCGTGTAATTACTTAAGAACGTGTTGAAAGAATTTAATTAAGAAACGAGGAACAGGCAGTTGTTGAGAAACTGATCCCGCAGAGCTTTTATAAGGTTTGAGGATTCTAAAACTTTTAATTTAATAAAAGACCCAATTATTAAAAAAAAATCTTTAGAACTTTTCTCACTGTCTAGAATTCAATTTCTAAAATAATTGACAACAATTTTAGCAAAACCCGATTGATCCGCCAAACTGGAAAATTAATTTAGGAAGTTTATTGTGTCGTCAGCAGCGGGTGACAACCGTGAAAGGGGGAACTTAAGATCGACTTCTCAGCCATTGCAATACAGTTCGAGGTTTGCTTAATCCAATTTCCACATGCCGAACTTCTCTTTGAATTACTGGATTCTATTATTGATCCACACAACAAAACGCCAATCTTTTAGAACGAAAACAAAAAGAACAGAAAGAGAGGCAATTTTAAAAATCGATTAGGAAACGAAATTTCTAATTATAGCAAACAAAGCCCTAGGGATGTGTTAACCAAAAAAAAAAGTTTAATATTTTCCATCGGCGGTATTCAATTACTAAAACAAACATTTTAGGATGTGGAGAGAAGGATGGAGGATTCGCAATTTTGACTTTAAAATGTATACTACAACAACATAGTATACATATGTATATTTTGCATACGTTCGCAACATTGTTTCGTCTTGTTTTTTTAAGGTTCCATTGTGGCTAACCGATTTCGATTTCCGCGCCATAAAGCTAAATTTTATATTGCACTGTTGGAAACACAAACATGTTTTATTGCTCGTAAAAATAAAATAATTCGACGATACATAGGACCGTTATCAATGGCAGTTGCGGTTAATGATATTGATATGATGCATGGGGATCGTGTAGTTTTGGACATAAAAAAGAAACTTTTTTGGCAATGTGTTACACAGTGTTGGTGTTGCAACATCTTTTCCTTATGTGCTGTTAACTGTGAAAGATGTATGTCTTCTTTTTCATATATCAGGATTTTTTCTAGGAGATATAATGTAATGCTTGCACTAACTGTTTTTGTTTCTTTGTTATTAAGGGATGAGGTCGGTTTTGATTTCTTTTTAATTAATTTCAATTTTCAGTATTCCATTTTCGATAGAATAATTTGTTTATTTAGCGATAGAACAATACTTGTCCTATATTTCAAATCATGGTCTACTCTCACAACGCACGGAAAAACAACTGTCTCAGATTCTAGAGTTCACCTTAATCTGTCTTTGAAAATTTTATCTTGTTAGTAAATTTATATTTCATGCACTGTTTCTAGATGATCTCTAGGTAGGATTATTGACAAGATGAAAATACTAACAAGTTCTGAGGACTAATGAAAATTAGTTCTTGTTAGAAAAACTGATTACTGAGCTTCTTCCAGAATATCTAAATAAGTACACGAGCCCCATTGCAAGATAACGGTGACAACGCGCGTGCAGCTGTATTAAGACTTCCGTAAGTAAAGTTCAACACTCGGAATGTTGTTTTTTTTATCAACTTCGCCCATCACCAACCATGAATGGTTTAGCTCTCTATCAACCAATCAGGCTGTACCCTTCCCAAGCACCTGCAACGGCACACAGTCAGTCTACTCCATCCACTGAGCCATCTGTGCTGGTACAGAATCAAGCTTAATCTCACTGATCCTCAGGCGGGCGCTTCCGAGAATCTTATACCTTAAATCTCGTATAGCAATCTTGTTCTTCTTATTGTGTGTTGGTGTATTTAGTACCACTTTATCATACGGTTCAAGCTTTATTTATTAAAAACTGCTTGTGTCACAAAATGTTTATATTTTACCTACGCAGGGAGAGCAAATGGACAAGAGAATATTAACGGCAAGACGAATTAGAGAAAATAGTTGAAACTCTTTCCGATTTTGACCTTCCACTTGCCATTTGGAAATTTCTAAGAAAGCCACGAAGGGCCAATACATAATGTTTTTTAACCAAAAATTTCCAAATGACAACTGAATATTTCCACATGAAAACTGGAAACTCCTACATTTTCTTTTTCCCACGAACTTCCGAATGGCAATTGCAATTTTCCAATTAACATATGAAAATTCCCAGTGAAAAAGAATTTTTCATTGGCCTTTCAGAGCTTTCGTAAATTTCATAATTCCAGTTGTCATCTGGAAATTTTTAGTTGTTATCTCAAAACTTCTAGTTGCTATCTAGAAACTTTCACTTCTAAGCCAGGAGAAAGTAAAAATAGAAACTGTCAGTGTCCATTAGAAAATTTCGAGTTGTCACGTCATCTGGAAATTTCCAGTTAAAAGAATATCTACTTTGGCCCTTAGGGGCTTTCGTAGCTAATTTCCAGTTGTTATCTGGAAATTTCCAGTTACCATTTGGAAATTATCACTTTCCATCTAGAAATGCCCAGTAAACAAACTCTATATTGGCCCTTCGGGGCTTTCGTAGCTAATTTCCAGTTGTTACCTGGGAATTTCCAGTTATCATTCGGAAATTATCACTTCCCATCCAGAACTGACCAGTAAACAAACTTTACATTGGCCCTTCGGGGCTTTCGTAGCTAATTTCCGGTTGTTACCTGGGAATTTCCAGTTATCATTTAGAAATTATCATTTCCTATCTAGAAATGTCCAGTAAACAAACTCTATATTGGCCCTTCGGGGCTTTTGTAGCTAATTTCCACTTGTTACCTGGAAATTTCCAGTTATCATTTGGAAATTATCACTTCCTATCTAGAAATGTCCAGTAAACAAACTCTATATTGGCCCTTCGGGGCTTTCGTAGCTAATTTCCAGTTGTTACCTGGAAATTTCCAGTTATCATTTGGAAATTATCACTTCCTATCTAGAAATGTCCAGTATACAAACTTTACATTGGCCCTTCGGGGCTTTCGTAGCTAATTTCCAGTTGTTACCTGGGAATTTCCTGTTATCATTTAGAAATTATCACTTCCTATCTAGAAATGTCCAGTAAACAAACTTTACATTGGCCCTTCGGGGCTTTCGTAGCTAACTTCCAGTTGTTACCTGGGAATTTCCAGTTATCATTTAGAAATTATCACTTCCTATCTAGAAATGTCCAGTAAACAAACTCTATATTGGCCCTTCGGGGCTTCCGTAGCTAATTTCCAGTTGTTACCTGGGAATTTCCAGTTATCATTTAGAAATTATCACTTCCTATCTAGAAATGTCCAGTAAACAAACTCTATATTGGCCCTTCGGGGCTTCCGTAGCTAATTTCCAGTTGTTACC